>JUFY01032505.1:74269-89364 GCA_001855655.1 Leptopilina clavipes
AACAAAGGCCTTGCAAGAAACTAGGAAAACTAGTCAGACCCTTGCTAAAGCCCTATTTCAAGTAGGGCCAACTGGGGCAATTTCTGCACGGGCTGTGGCCCGACCACCGTGTAAAAATTGCCCCCCTTTGCCCTACTTAAAATAAGGCTGTAGCAAGGGCCTAGCTAGTTTTCCTAGTTTCTTTCAAGTTTCTTGTTAGAGCCCTATTTTAAATAGGGCAATTGGATCATGTTCTGCACTGGCCCCGGCCAGGGCCCGGCTAAATTTTCTGCACAGGTAAAAAAACGAATTTCTATTATTATGCGGCAAACTAAATTAAAACCGAACAAAGTTTGAGAATTCAGAAAAATCGAAACTGAATTTGTATATAAAATATAGTAAAAAAAATTGCATAAAAGTGCAAAGTTGCAGTCTTGGTGCAATCTGCAGTGATACATAAATCATATATATATTATATACGAATCGAGCGTTACATTTAGAGCATTGTCGACTTCGATTACTATCGAGTTGGTAACTATGGTTCATGTTTCTGTACAAAATATATATATATATACTAATAGCGATTGAAATAATTTATAGGATATAAATTCTGCAGTCTATCGACCATCGGGTTTGTGTTTCCTGAGTGCTCGAAAAAATGGCACTGACAAAATACAAATGGCTATATGTCGCTACTCCCGCGATGCTCGAACGCATTTAAAGATATATATATAGAATTTTCATTAAAGATTATCGAAACAAATTAAAGATATTTGTTCGTCAAGCGTTCTCTTTGATCTCGTTTCTCCCCTCCATTATAAAAGCGACAAAACATTTTCCGCTTGTTTTTAACGTGAGAGGTCAGGATTTCTTTCGAAACACTTGGATATGCGACGAGTATACCACCCGCGATTATTATGAAACAACGTTACATATAAATTCAAAAGACATACTATTACGAGAATATATATCGTTCCAAACGAAAATGTATCACATTTCCCTCTTCTTTGATCGATACATTTACTATTCATGATGAATGATTATTTTTATTATTATTATTATTATTATTACTATTATTACTTCTTTTCTACTATTGTTATTATTTCTTTTTCGATTACTATTATTCTTATTTGGTATTATTATTTCTTTGGAAACTTTTTTTGACATTGCATATTGTTTTGTTATTTTTAAATAAGATGTTTAATTATTATAAAAAAAAAAGAATGTCCAATTAAGTGAAAACCAATTTAAGGAAATAATAAAACCAATAATAAGAAGAACTCTTCGGTTTGACCTATAAAAATGCTATTTAAAAGGTCGTTGAATGAACAAAAAAAAAAGACGAATGCCACACACAGATTCCTGCGCTGTGCGCTCATTTCTTAAACCACCCTCTGCAGAAAAAACGCCTTTAAGTAACGCCCCTTGTGTCTCGCGCGCGCATTAAATTAGCAAATCTAACGTAATAATTAAATTAACGCAAGTTGTAGTTAATGCCGCTTGGCCGCAAGTTGTGCTAACGCGAATACATTTGCGAGTCTGTATTTAAGAGAGAAGAAAAACTATTTTTACTTTCCACTTTGAAAAAAAATGACTTATTAAAAAGAAAAAAAGAAAGGGAGATTTTTCCATGCTTGAGAAAATTACTTCTGGCCATTTCTGCCCGTGCAGAAATTGCCCCACTTGGCCCTACTTGAAATAGGGCTTTAGCAAGGGTCTGACTAGTTTCCCTAGTTTCTTGCAAGGCCCTCGTTAGAGCCCTATTTTAAATATAGGGAAAAGTGGGGCAATTCCTGCACGGGTGTATTTAAATCAAATAGCATTTAATTTACTTAAACAAAAATTATTTGTTACAAGTAAATATTTATTTGATACAGGTAAACATTTATTTGATACAGGTAAACATTTATTTAATACAAGTAAACATTTATTTGAATCAAATAAATTTTTTTCCAGTGTAACAATGGTAATTAAACAATAGCGATCCTAAAGTTAACAATGGTAATTAAACAATAGCGATCCTAAAGTTAAATTTAAATTAAGAATTCCACTTTTGTTTCTTATTTTGTTGAAGTTGAATTTAGTTGAATTTAGTTTTATTTTGTTTTATGAAGACTGTAGAGGTCCAGTTAGAGAATGATTCTAATTGAATGCCTCCACGTTGAATGACAAGGCGTTGAGACGCGTGTCTTTTCTATCAGCGAGCTCGATCTTAATTCGATTAGTCAGACCCGAATGGACTCGCGTTGGGCCGTCGGCTCGCCCAACTCAAGGCTGATCAACTCTGACGTCATTAATAAACCATCGACACATTCGAGACATATATTATGCACTCTCGATGTTCATCGTTTCGCTAAATCACACCATTAAATTGTATGTAAATACAGTCATTCACGTCACTCATTTAGCCGCGAGAAAAAAAAAATTTTTAATAATTTCAACATTGCCTCAATATTACTGCAAGTTTACGTGCTAGAAAAAAAAAGGAATTTAGATTACAATTACTGAAGATAAAAATCTAGTCCAGGTCAGCGTCTTCTATCTAGTATATCTAAATTTTTCAGTAAAGGACATTTTGTATTCCTGGTTGCAAGTGCGACACTGGTGACATTTTAAAAGTACGATGACTTGACTCATCTGTCAGTTGCCTTTTTTTCATCGACAGGACGCTGTCTGGTCACGAACTGTATTTGTACGCGCTTGTATGCACCAAACTGCTACCAGTTGTATGCACCTGTACGCTACCTTATCTTCTAATTTCTGAACTACGATTTCTTGCGTGAAGATTGAATATTAAATTCACTGTCAAACAGATTTTTCTTATACTGGTACATCTTACTGCGATCGTAATAAAAAAAAAAACACCAGCTACGGCGGTCACCCCTCCGAGTACTAACCACAATCAACGATGCTTAACCCGATGATCGTTTCACCATCGGAAGTATACCATCACTACATTGAAATTAGTCAATTATTCCTCTAAATAATAAAACGAATTACAAAATTAAAATTACAAAATATGTTTCTAAAAGAATAAGCATATATATTTCATAACTATTAACCCAACTGTATATATGAAACAAATATATAATGAAATCATTTCAAATGCATTAGTTTGCCTCTCCTATTGTCAGTGTTACAGTTTCGTGACTTTGTAATATGAATTTAAAGGCATTGTTATAGTTTCAGATAGAAGCATTAATCATAATATATATGTATAGGAGAAAATCGATAAGGTTTCTTTGATTCGAATGAATGATATTAATTTTTGGAATGACTGTGTTTTATTATATACAACATGTATACGTAAGGTGTGGTGACGAATCAGAGATGTTTTTTTTCCATATGTATTGGAGCTCGCGTAAAAAAAGAAAGACACATTAACACATGAGAGAATATAAGCGCACAATTGTTTGTAAGCACATTACAATCCACGTGCCGAGTGTTTCGTGCGACACGCCCAGTGTGTGCCTGGATTTCATGCACGCACATGCGTGCCTCGATCTGAGATTTATACATCCACCGTCACAAAATGCATCTCTCATTACACATCCACCAACATTGGCATACGCAATGTTTTACCTCTATGCAAGGCAAATTCAATTCATTCACAATAATTCGTAATTTATCTCCTTGAATCTGAATTAGTAAAAAATTACTAATTATTAGTAAAAAAATAACTAATTTTCAGTAGTAAAAAAAAATATTAAAATCTAATTGAATTAGTTACCAGAAATTTTAAAATTTGATTTTTTGTTATCAAATTTATTATTCTTAACTAAATGATTAAATTATTTTGTTATCAAATTAGTTATTTTTAACTAAATGATTATTACTATTTAAATCAATGACTGACTTTTTGCTATCAAATTAGTTAATTTTGACTAATTCAAATTTAGAGAATACTAATTCTCATTAGTGAATCGATACTGAATGATGACTCACTATTTTAAAAAGAAAAATGTAGAAACATTGATGGAAGTTTGAGGTTTCCGAGAGCTTCGATCGTCCTGTGTGTTTGTATCAACGCCGGATATGCGTTTTCTGCATCTATAACGAGAGTATTTGCACGCCGCTTGCGGTATGAAACGCATGGTGTGTGGTGAAAAGAAAGAAGAAGAATAAAAAGAAAAGAAAAAAAAGAGATCGCGATTAGGAATGAGAAAGAAGAGTTGCCGAGGGCATTAAAATGCAATCCCTGCACCTGATGATTTATACCCTGCCAATGCCAACCTGCAGGGCAAAATGTCGCACGTCCCCTCTTTTATGACTCTATCGCTACTTAAACTCAAAAATCAGAATACCAAACTATTCTACTTTCACAAAAAAAATTTTTTTAAATAAAATAAGACTTATAGTTTCAATGTACGGTACAGAAAGTACTAAAAAATAATTTATTTCTTCTCGTAAAAAAAATGTCCAAGGAATAAAATTCAACACAAAGGAAATGAATGAAGAGAATGTACTGGTTTTTTGAATTTCGTTTTGAATAATTTTTTTTTAATGATCTGGATAACTTTTTTATGGGTAAAATTTGGACCGGGCTCTGGTCGAGGCCACTGAACGCAGCCCTATTTCAGCCCTGATTGGGGCTTAATTTGGGCCGTGTTTTCTCTTCGGTGTAACATCCTGTACCCCACTTTGCCCCACTTAAAATTGGGGTGAAACAAGGACCTGACAAGAAACTAGGAAAACTAGGTAGGCCCTTACTAAAGCCCTATTTTAAATAGGGCAAACCTTTACAAAATTCAAGGAAGAAGGTATTGAATATTTAATTAATAATATTTATAATTAATTATAATACTTAATAATTAATATTATTAATATTTAATGATAATAATAATTAATATTAATAAATAATGAATACCTTTCTCCTTCAATTTTCTAAAGCATGATGAATCGATTATATACATATATCGTGGGACGGACACCATTTCACGATGAGAGGAATGTGTGATCTCAAGAGCAGAAATTATTCCGCGAAAAAGATCCCGCTCTATATATTCAAGCACACATTAGAAACTCTAAGCGGGTAATAAGCGGAGACCAAAAAAAAAGAAGAAAGAAAAAAAAGGAAAAGAAAAAAATTAGCATCTGCTCGTTCTGAGACAATGCCTAATTTAAATAACAATGCGTGCTACCGTGTGGGCTTCTAACTCACAATTCGAGGACCGCTATAGACACGATATGAGAGTCTGCATATTGCCTCGTTCAAAACTAATACAGTCAACTCCTCGCTATAAATCGCCCCCGCACAAATACTTCAAAAAAAAAAAAGAAGAGGAAGAAAAAAAATCTGAAAACTCTATGTTCAACTTTGCATAGTGAAATCAATGAGAAGAGATAAATATTTTCTCTGAATTGTATATATTTTTTTTTTTACCACGTCGCCCCCAATGATCATAGTGCTGACAATATTCCTCTAACCCAGTTTCTTCCTTCAATATATTCGCCTTCGCACTTCATATTAAATTTATATATTTTGTTGGGACTCTGATAAACGAGTTTTGTTTTCTGTATAACTGATGGCGGTATATCCATTTCATTTCTCAGCGTGTGTTACAGTTGTCAATTCAACCGAGTCGAGAAATTGAAAAAGTGGATTTCTCGTTTCAACAAATATGGTGTAGAAAAATAAAATTTAATTTACATTTTGACATTATAGAGAATTTCCAGTTCTGATTTACTTTATGTAAACATTTCATTTTGTGGAGAAAAAATTTCCATTTTTACGGGTGTGGAAATTTTAACCGGGCTGTGATAGGGGTGACAGGACAAAGCCCTAGTTCAGCCCTATTACAAGACCTGACACTCCACGAGGGGGAAATTGACCCACTTGGTCCTATTTGAAATTTTGCCCTCTTTGCCCTTTAACAAGGGCCTTGCGAGAAACTAGGGAAACTAGCTAGGGCCTTGTTAGAGCCCTGTTTAGACCCTAAGAAGGGCCTTTCAAGAAACAAGGAAAACTAGCTAGACCCTTAGTAAAGTCCTGTTTTAAAAAGAACCAAAAAAGGGCCAAGAAACTAGGAAAGCTAGCTAGGGCCTTGTTAGAGCCCTATTTTAAAGAAGAAAAAGTGGGCCAATTTCTGCTAGGACTGAAATTGGGTTTAGCCTTGTGGACCCTGACAAGGCCAGGTCCGGGCTGAAATAAGGCTTCCTCCTGTGGCCCCTACCAGAGCCATGATAGAGCCATGATAGAGTAGTTTTTGCCATGAATTCAATAAAATTTTTCCAAGAATAACTATTTATGAATAGAAAAAATTCAATTTTGAAAAAGATGATGCGGAATATAAAAATACGAACCGAAACGAATAACGAATGTAAAATATAAAAACTATTTAGAAATCCGAGTAAATCTATGCGTTACTATAAAATTGTGAGTGAAACTGTAAATTTGTGGCAGATAAACCGTACGATTTATATATGGTTTCACGTCGGTTTCTCTATGTTGATCCAATAGAAAACAGTTTAGCTCGTCACTTGAAATTCAATGTTGCCCATCGCATTTAAACAAACGGCATATATCGCTTATGGTTTCAAAGAATCGCACATATTTTTTTTTTTTTTTGTTTCTTGTTTCAATGTGCAGATTGAAATCAAGTCGCTGGAAAAGGAATCCGAACGAGAAAAAAGACAAAACAAACGATTGTCGCATGTGCAAGTGTAACGTGTGTGAGAGCGGAAGACGAGGTCCTCATATCGATGCGCAAGGTCTGACCCTGAGGTGTCTTCACCCTCAACACGAGAGACCAACCATCATGATCCTCATACTGTGATAAATGTATATTATACAAACCCGAGACAAATATCTATGAGTGTGTGCGTGAGACAAATATATTTAGTGCGTGATCTGCTCGACAAATTGTCATGATACAATAAAACAAATGCTCCTGGCGTCCCAATACCTCTTTGTGCCAATTGTATTCCACTATATGTGTATATAGCCTCCGGCTTTCAATCTTATCTAGAAATCTCAGATTTAAATCGATTCCTTTTAATGGTAAAAATCCTCCAGTGTGAAGAAAGACATATTTTTGTTTTCCTACAGGCTTGAAACATTTTTATTTTCCTTGATTAGAATTTAGAAAATAATTTTCTTGATGTTCCGATAAAAACGTTCTTGGCATTCGAAAACAGTCGAAACTTTTAAAAATTAATACAAGTTCCTTCTTTGACAATAAATTTATTTCATTGGAAATTTTATTAAAAATTGAATGTATTGAAATTTATGAATATTTATAATAAATTTAAATCGGAAACTTGTACACACCCAGAGAAATGTTTTAGTTGAATCAAATAAAAGTATATTTGTCTCAGAGCCTACTAACTTATTTACTTGTTTCAAATAAATTAAAAAATTTTTTTGTTTCAAATAAATTTTATTTGATTCAAAGAAAAATTTTGTTTGACCCAAAAAATATTTTCTCTGTGCTAAATAATAGTTTTATTTGAAACAAATAAATAAGTTTGTAGGCTCTGAGACAAAAATATCTTTTTTCTAGTTGCATATTAAGAAATAAATAAATATATTTCATTTTGAAAAAATTATAATAAATGTAAAATAAATTTTATAATTTTGTAAAAGAATTATAAAAATGGAAAAGATTTTTGATATTCAAAAAAAGAAATTGGAGTCTAGGAAAATTTTTTGTAAACTTAAATAAGGTCGATAGATTTTTTTTTATTATAGTATATTATAAAATGTTTTTTTAAAATCTTTTTTTTAACAAAAGTCTCTTAAAACAAAATTCAGAGCTTAAAAATCATATTATTTGACGCACGTAAATATCGCAAAGAAAACAATTTTTATGGCGTGTTCATATTGTCTAAATTTCAGGTTCAGTTTATCTCTGTTAGAATGGTCTGGACCGCAATAAAATCTAAAAGCCTGTATGGGGATCAAAAATCTGTAGCCATTTTCTCTAAATCCGGATTGCTCTCCTATATTCCTCATTATATCTTATCTGGTACCTTTTTCAAAATCCGAATTTTATGGTTATATCTGACGGTTAAGAGTAGAATTGAGGCATTATAGAAATAAAAACGACCAGGAAACAACAAGTTCACACCTGCTAAACAAACAGAAAATGAAAATGGTCTAAAAATCTCTAAAGAGCCGCCAACCGCAAATAAAATAATAAAAGCCATAAAGTGCAAATTTGTATCTTTCAAATACTGGCGCCAGATAATTCCAAAAATCCCAAACCAGAATATTAATATTAGACATTTTTTTTATATCCATTAAACTATATAAATAACGAACAACAATTATTAATAACTCTGCGATAATAATTCATTCGTTGCACTGAAAAAAATATTCATTCGATGCAAATAACAGATTAATTTTCTATTATCAAATAAATATTGAAACAAATAATTCTTATTTGAATCAAATAATTTCAAATTTGTTTAATCAAATTTAATTGACTGAAATAAAGTATATTTGATACAAATACATATTTATTTGATAATAGACAAGTAATCGGTTATTTAAATAAAAAAATTTTTTTTCTTTGTATAGAAAAATAATAATAATAATATAATCTTTGTAGATTATAATTTTTCAATAATATTTCATGTAACATATATATTAAAAAATATTGAAATATTTTATTAATTTGAATATTGAAATATTTTATTAATTTGAAAAATATATTGATGCCATTTGCATAAACTAAATTTTTAAAAATTTATTTATCTTCAAATAATAATTATCTCAAGTGTAAAATATACCGGGTGTTCAAAAAATTTGGAAACCAAATAATTTTTTTCAATTTGTTACTTTTTGTTTAAATGTTTTTAAAAATACTAACATTTTTAACTGTTTAACAATTTCTATAATTTTCGAACACCCCGTATATTTTGATATATTTTGTTTCTAAAGAATATTTTAATTTAATTACATACGAATTTAAAATACGAAATAAAATTTGAATATTTTTAATAATGTTTCAGATCAAACACCAAAACAAACACTCTCTGCGGGACGTCTGATAATCTAATTCTCCAGGCGTGTTTACGATCAGTCGCGGAAACAAAGGACTCGGTTCATTAGAAGGTCGACATATCCAATGTCAATTGAAATTCACAAATAATATCATCGGAAAATTTATTTAAAGTCAGTTTCAATTTGTGAATCGTTTCCGTTAACAAGTCGCTAAATTTGGAAAATTTCGTGTTTTAAAAATTCGCTGCTGTTAAAAATATAATTAAAATTTTTTTGCTAATTTAACAAAGTGTTAGCTTCGGGAGTGTTCGAATATTATCTAAAACCGCGAACGATTTTAGGGTGTTTATAAATAATTTTTCCCTAATTCAGTTTCTTTTTTTTTTTTTTTTATAATTTTTATTTCGGAAGTGGTCGATTTTATGCCTTCGCGATCTTAAAATGTATTATGATTTTATTCATATTCTCGTTTTTAACGTTACGTAATTTCGGGAGTGCTGTCGAATTTTTTTAAAAATTGCGCGTTTGTTCGACAAATATTTTCAATGTTTTTTTTTCGAGTGTTCGAATTTTTCAAAAAATCGCGTGTTGTGTTCAGTTTCAACTTTCAAGGTAGAAAAACATTCCTATCCTCCAGGATGGAGATCGGGCAAGGGCGAATGAAGACCAAAGTAAGATTTTTGAAATTTTATTATTTTATTTATTTTATTTATATTATTTATTATTTTATTTATTTTATTTATTATTTTATTTCTAATTTAATTTTTTCCTGTTGGCATTTTCTAATTTTAAACTTGTTTATTTTTACCTATATTTAACAATCTTTTTTTTTCTGTTTCAGACCGACGACGGTTCCCCCCCAAAAAAGCAGCAAAGTCAACATTTCCCGCAATATTCGTGATTGGTAAGTGAACAAATTGTTTTTAAAAATAAAATTTTTGTTGTTTTATAAAATTCCGTTTGTGACAATTAGAAAAAAATCGTTTTACGAACGAATCCGCGCGGATGAAAAATTCGAATTCATTTCAAAATATTATGGTGAGCGTTTATTTATTTATTTGCAAAGATGTAAATAGAAGATCACGCAATCATATATAAGAAGTCGAAGACCTGTTATCTTCTCTTTAAGGTATATATCATTGAAAAAAATCTCTGGAGGCAAAGGCCGGATATGCATTCGTGTTTTACGAGGCTCTGAATCGCAAGAAGGCGCTAACGATATAAAAAATGCGCTCTCCATTTACTATGGTAAAGGCATTGTTCGCGTAAACGGGAGAACGATCGTCGGCAGCGACAGAAACGAATCCAAGGTCCGAACTTCCGGCCCGGAATAAAGGAGGGCGCGAGTCTTCCCGCGCGTGTTTTCAAACCCATACAGCAAAGAGCATTAGAATCTTATTGCACAAGAGATAAATCCAATCCCTTCTTTTCACGCCGTGTTTTCCATCTTGAGAAAATTCAATTTATATTTAATTTAATTTACATTTTTCTATCCAATCGGCGATTCATTTTTCATTTCGTTTTAATTGAGTAAAATTCCTTTTTTCGTTTAAAATATCGTTTTTGATTTTCTTTTCTTCTTTCTAAAAATGAACTCTTTTCTCGCATTTATTTTTTATTCTGTTTCCTCTTTTGTATGTACCGGATTAGGTGGGCAGATGTGGCATGAGTCATGAATTGCGGTTGAGAACAAGTGAGATTTTCTTGTCTTGCGTATTATATCTTCCTCATATTGTTTCCCAAGTCGACGCCCTAACGCGAGCGATTAGTCAAAAAAAAAGTCTCCCATCATAATATCGACATACTTTCGTTTTCAATGTGTCCATTTTTAGTACTCCAAAGAAAGACAAATGCGCGGGAGAAATTATGATGGCAGATAAGAATCATATCACGCTCTTAAGGTGGCAAATGGAATTAATAATAATAATCTAAAGTTCAAGAGTTCATGAGATTCACAGGAATAGGATGAATGCACATATCATTTGTCATAATTTTTGATTCACTGTAACAATGCAGTTTTGTTTTGAAGAGAAAGTGTAGTTTCCAAGCTACAATCTCTTATAGAAATTCCATAATTTATTCTGTTTTTGTTTATATACTTATTATCTCATCGTTTACGTAATTTAAATTTCGAAATTTTATGTAATGACGCTGACAAAAATTGTCTTTCGGAGAATTATTTTCTTCTTTTGATTAAAAGTAGACTGTAGAGGAATCGTGACGAAGGAATGATGATATTTATGGTGTTAAAGAGAATTTTTCTGTAAAGTAGTTCGACACTTGGAAGAAAAGGATTGAATTAGGGTGAAGTTAAGGAGGGCTATCTATAACCGAGATACAATAGGTTCACTGTCAAACCATTATGAACCAATGAAAGATCTGATAAGATGGTACTGTATAGGAGAATCGACTCTTTGCTTCGTGAGCATCACTTCCTCTTTGAACCCTTTTCACATTAGAGCCATTGTAATTTCTGTCACGGTCAACATATCCAAAGGGCCAAGATTCAAGAATTGAAGCCGCCAAAGGATTTAGTCGCGTCAGAGGTGTCAAAAGCCAGTCGTGTGGGTGGTAACATCATTTTTTTCGATATCACCGCACGTCCTAATTGTGTGAGCAATAATCATTAACCGAATCATTTTAATCTGAATATCTATTTTTCATATTGAAAAAGAAACATTTTCGGAATTTTCTCCAATTCTGACTATTCGTTATGTAAATAAAACGAAAAAATTGATTTCAATCGAAATAATTTCGAAATCAGTAAAAACTGAATTTGATAATAGAAATTGTTATGTAAATAATGCAAAGTCTGTTCGAGAAACGTTGAATGAAAACCGATGTCAATGACTAAACGTAATTTTGGATACTCTTGAAATGCTATTGTTGTATGCACTGCATGGAATCATAGGTGCAATAGCGGCAAGATCAGGGAGGAGTAACACCATAGCAATGCCCACGTGTTTAGGATCTAAGCATCCATAATTCCATGTATCTATATGTCTAGTCTTCCTACTGACAACCACCCACCTTTACCTCACCAGTTCTTTAGAGTGCACTTTATCATATTATTTTCACAGCTCCGAATATTCTATTCCCCAGCAAAGATCGTGCAACACTTGCATTTTGATATATAATGCCAGAGCAATTGTACACCTCAAAACAATAGCAAACTCGAGGGAAGACAATGGAAACTTTAAAATATCGGATTATTGTTCAATCTCGTCACTAGGTGTGAATCTAAATTTTTTTACCCTTTTTTCCTCTGTGGGAATTCATTATTGACGGGAAAATTAGTCTTATTCTGAATTTAGCAGAATTATCAGCTGATCGGAGGTTACTCCGCCATTTGCGTCACTGGCGCATGCGCAAATATTCCAAAATGACGAAGCAAACACCGATCAGCTGATAATTCGATTCGACTTTCGTTGTGTAGAAAAAAGCGATGTCCTTTTGCTTATTATTATCTTTAAGAATAAAAAAAATAAATAACGAAAAGGAAATGTGTGAAGTTAAGTGACTTTTCACATGACAATTAATCTGAAAACAATGGAACGGTTGCACCATGACAATTAGCGACTTACTGCAGAAACTATTCATAGCTATATAGCAAAGAAGGAGGAGGAGGAGGAGTAAAAAAGTAAGAGTGTCGCGTGAGTCACTCACTTACACTTACTCCGGATTATACCTACGCACTCTTTCGCGTGCCAACCATACTTTGAGTATGTGGAGCATGGGATTGCCATTGTTTATTGTTGCCCAGTTTTCCCTGGGTCATGGTCGCCACTTTGTAATCGTAATCCTAAAACCCGAGTTCTACAAAATATTTTTCCACTCTTCACAATTGTGCTAAGCGATTCCATTTGCTGAAAATACCGAAAGGCAGAAGGTGGATAATTTTATTAACAAAAGGCAGATGTAAAAATTGTTTTTCCAATATTGGAGAATTTTTTCAAACTTGAAATTTGTTGAATGAACAGGTGGACAGATAGAGGGACAATAAGCGACAAGAACTAATTAAATATGATTAAAGTTTGTTCCGCGATAGAGGGAAGAAGAGCACAGGCGTCGGATCGGTCGCCCGCAGTGTTGCTGATTATTTATCACAAGATCGATCGGTATCTTGAAGCGATACGGACCGATCCGCGCCGGATCGATTCTTCCAAGGGCTTCAATTAACGTTATTAAAGCACCATTAATCTTCAGCACGACATGGCGGCATGCCTGGCATGCACGGTTTGGCTCCTCTTCCCACGTTGACTTTTCGATCTTTTTCATATCTCTCTCTCTCTATATATATATTCGAGAAATTTATATGCTAATCTCACTCCAACTCTTCCGGCAACAAACAAAATATTAAAATATTTTCTCAGAGTTTGTCGAAAATTTTGATGAAAAAAATTAATCTTTATGAAAAATCGAATGATAATTTTTAATTTCGCGGATTAGTAAATGTGTCGCTTTGATAAGTTCATAAGTGTAGAGGCGCAATTATAATGAGTTGGGGAATTATATAAAAATCATTAGGGGAATTATGCAGACTTGAAGTTATTGAACTTTAACCTTCTGCCGTGTCTTCAAAGAAGTTGAGAATCTATGGATGATGTGTTATTAAATCCGAGCATGCATATTCAGAAAGATCAAGATAACTTCATGAGAGGTTTAAGATCTTCTTATCTCTCCTCGACTCATCTCTCAAGACAATGAGGCTGATCTTTTATATCGATTAGACGAATCTTCATAATCTGAAATAACTTCGCCCTCATCTCATTGGCAGACCTTTCTAAATTGGATTAATTTTGTTAATAAAGAAAGATTTTTTCCACTCACCAAAGTGATTTTGTCTGATGACATATTTCGATTATATATTTGTCACGATAGAATGTTTTGATAGGTTATTGTATATATTTTTGGCTTATGGAAGGATTAAAATTATGATTGAAACATGTTGATAAGTAGCGATCATCATTGGATTTTTCGATGATAAAGTGTAGCAATGATCAGTTTTGAAGTGGCATTCCCCTGGCGCATGTAAATTTTGTTCACTAATGAAGTACAACTCAGCAAGAAACGATGCCTACTGCGCTATACTACCGAGGCGTGGCTGCATAAATGAATATTTAAAGTTATATAACCACAAATGGTTTAACGCATCGAGTAAGTGCACTGAGTTTTTCATGAGACCACTGAACAAAGATCACTCCCTCTGTGCTTCAAGTTTCGCAAAACGACTACTTGACAAAAAGTTGAAACACCTACATGTATAAAATACGCTGAACTAGGGAAAAATAATACTTATTTAAAAAAAAAAATACTTTTATTTTATTATACTTCACACCTAAATCTGAATTAGTCACTTTTGACTTTTGCTATTTCACTGTATAATTATTAGTCATTTTCATGCACGACTTTTCCAATTTTAATAAATAAAATTGTTACTTTATATTTTTTTCCATGTAAAATACACTGAAAAGAAAATTTATTTGATTCAAATAATGAATTACTTGACTATTATCAAATTAATATTTACTTGTATCAAATAAATGTTATTTGAGTCAATTAAATCGTATTTGATTTAAATACAGATATTATTGATTCAATTACAGTTTATTTGATTTAAATACAGAAATTATTGATTCAATTACAGTTTATTTGATTTAAATACAGAAATTATTGAATCAATTACAGTTTATTTGATTTAAATAAAAATTAGTTGATTCAAATAAATATTTATTTAATAATAGACAAGTAGTCCATTATTTGAATCAAATAAATTTTTTTTTCAGTGTAAGAAATAATTACATAACTGAAAAAAAATGTTTTTATTCGTTATTTTTTTTTTTTACTAAAAATTCATTAAAACGTAGAAGTTATTATTTTATTTAATAAACGAATCAACGCTGCTTAATTATTATATTTCAAAAGTGACTAATTCAAATGTAAAGAATACTTCAAAATTGGGTTAATTAATTTCAAGAAATTTAATTCCCCACAATAAATAATATCAAAATTATCTCGTTAATCGTGGGTAAAATAAAAATATCTCCATTTCATATACTAATGCTTTCGAAACAATGGAAATTCAAATATTTAGACACATGTCCACTAAGCCGCAGTAATTTTTCATTTTTTAAGCATTTTCTCACCCAAAAAAAAAAAAAAAAAAAAA
>JUFY01032506.1:0-42092 GCA_001855655.1 Leptopilina clavipes
GGAATAAGGCCTCGTATTGAAACTCTCAAGGTCACGCCGTGAAAATCATAAAAAGGAAAAGACTCATCAGGGGACAGAAAGGTCCTGAAACTGTTATATTGCACACAGGAAGGAAAAATTCGCATACCTGTTGCATAGGCAGGAGTGGTATGCCTATGCGCCGTTTCAAAAAGCGTTTAAAAAATCAATTGACTGCATCGCCGCAAACCATTGCTCGACAAGTCCACAGCAAATCTCTCAAGGTCGTAGAAAAAATTGGCAGCAACGAATATTCTGCTTGGCATCGTCCAAAATGATAAAAATTGTCAAGATATCCTCAAAAGCGGCGGATCATTGACAAACTGGCTCGTTAAAATTGTCTCAGTGTGACTACTCCAAAATGGCGAAATCGTTAAATGACCACATGGCAAATATATGAAGTGAAAAAGATGACATAAAATCACTTCCTTCATCGAAAATATTGCCAGGATAAATCAAGAAAAAATTCTTGTTGCGATTTAATGTTAAAAAACTTTCCGATCTTGCATATTTATGCAGATAAAAACAGATATAAAAATTCACACTCTAACCTCGTGGCCGACGAGAAAATAGATCACGTCGGGGTCACCACTATGGGAATTTGGTTATTGATTTAGAAGGATTCCCATTTATCACGTATCCATAAATAAGATCTGACTCCATATAATAACATTAACAATAATTATTTATTGATATATATTTAGTTTACACGAGGTTAGAAATATCGAGAGGTACGTCACAAAATAACCTCATTCTGAGAACAGCCAGAAAGGAACTAACTATAACTATAGTGATAAGTGACTAGACTACTACGCAGGACTGCCCGCAAGCAGTAGAAATACAAAAGTTACTAATGTTACTATAAGTGGGAGCAACCTCGAAGCAGATAAGTCCCCACAATATGGCTGCGTCTAGTGACATCTGCTTTCATCGTGAAGTAAACAATATATATATTTGATGTGAAGTGATGTGTTAACATTAAATAAAAGTGTATACTTGCAAATATGTATAGAAAAATGAAAATACTTTATGACGCAACACGAGAAAAGGACCTATTATCGACTAAACGAATTATAGGTTATATTTGTAATTTTTAAAGTGAAAATACAGAAAGAGGATCAATTATTAATACAAACTATATATTGATGTTTAAGTCTTTATTATATCCAAAATATTTAATAAAAATTGACTTTGACTTTACATACTTAAAAACAAACTTTTAATCAAGATAAATCTATAACAAACATAACCTATAATTCGTTTCATCGATAGGTCCCTTTTCTCGTGTCGCGTCACAAATAATATTTGTGACGCGACGCGAAGAAAGGTACCTAAGAAGCAAAAAATTATAGGTTATGTTTATGATGGTTTTACCTTGATTAAAGGATTATTTTTTTATTTTGTAAAATGAGGAATAAGTTTTATTGAATATTTTAGATGTAAGAAAAACTTAAATATCATTATTTTGCATTGAAAGTTAATTCTCTTCATGTATTTTCACTTTCAAAATGACAAACATAACCTATAAATTTTTGCTTCTTAGGTACCTTTCTTCGCGTCGCGTCACATATAGAGCATATATAAAAAAAGTAAACAAATATTTCGAAAAGAGACAAAAAAAAGAGGGAAAATATTTTGGAAAAAATTGCAAGTCTGTGGTTTTTTTTTTAATTTTACTGAAAAAAAATAAGTAAATATATTTTTTTATTTATTGATATTAATACTTCAAGACATAGAAGATATAAATATTGTTTTTGAGCGAAAAAAATGTTTAAATGTTTATTTATAATCATTAAAAAAAAAAAATGTTGAATCTTATGATGGCATATTGTTTCTACATTAAATATATCGATTTTTGAGTGATTTTCATTCGTAGTCAGCTTGTCGCCATTCTTGAAAAGCATTACTGCAACTGCCCATGTCCTCGGCAACGTCTATTGAGAAATTGCGCATTATATAACAAGAGGCAGTTTATATCGAATTTATCGTGATTTATTGGATTGCAGGAAATGCCACAAGGGAATACATACTTTTCCAAAAGGCACCAGACCGATACGATTTATTTCAGTACATATAAATTTTACATCCTTCATTGAAAATGCATTATATTTTTCAATTTTTATTATATATATATTTTTTCCAAGGATTGTAAAATTACCTTCAAAAAACAAAATTTAACGTAACAATTTTCAACTTATTCTCATATATTTTTTTTCTCTTTACTTTTCCCTTTAAAAAATTTTTTTTTAAATAAAAATAAAAGTTTTTTGAAGAAAAAAGAGTAAACTGAAAGAAAAAAGAATTTTCAATGAAAAAAAGTATAAAGAAAAATAAAAAACTTTTTATATGGAAATTATTAAAATTACAGGAAAAAAGTGAAATAATGAAAGTTATATATAGTTGAAAGTTAAAATTATATACCCTATAAAAAATCTACATAAAAATCTAATGCATTATGAATGTAGGTGTAATTTAATGTCAATTGAACGATAAAAAATGATAACTTAATTCGTGTTCCACCTTTCAAAAAAAGCAAAAAAAAAAAACTCTTGGGAATTTCTTTTCCCCTTTTATTAATTAGGTCATTCTATTATGCCAATTTCAGTTTGGACAAGCAATTAAAAGTTTAAATAGTTCCCTCACAGTCAACTCGAGTTTTTTTTTTTTTTTTTTTTTTGCTCGAAGTTAAATTCGAGGAAATAAGTTCTAAACAATTGAGCCTTGAGTTTTAGATTTTAATTAAATTAAAAATAATTTATATAGTTAAACATTACATGAAAAAAGGGATAAATTTTTTCCTCTACATGACTAAATGTTAGTAAATTATTTTGTAAAAAAATAGAATAATACCTTTTGTACTCGATTCTTGAAAGTCATCGTCATCGTTGCTCAAGGATGATTCCGTTATTGAATGATGATGATGATGGTAATTTTTTTGCGGTTGAACCAAACTCTTTGCCTTTAAAATTAGTGTCGAGATACTGCCAATGCTACTTCCGGTTGATAGAAACATTTTTCTCTCATTTTTTCCCTTTTGGATTTTGTTTCTGCGAGAGGAAAAAATATTTGATGATATAGGCAAAAGACAAGAGGATGAGTGTCGTTGTAGTAGTGAAAATAATTTACAAAGCGCATTCAGGAAAAAAACATACATTGCCTGATAAGCGCGACCTACAAACATTTTATAAATATCAAAAGAATCATTGTTTTCATTTATATAAACGATATCTTTCATCTCTCTCTCTCTCCCTTTTTTTCGTTTCATTTCAAAGCTTTTTTCAATTTTTTCCCATTTTATCTCTCTCAATCTCTCAATTATTTAGAAACGAGAAATATTTATTGTTATAATTAACAACACACACAGTTTGTAATTGTCAATAATAATTTTAAAAATGATATATTTTTAAGTCATATCAGTTATCTATTATTTTAATCATCACTTATTTTTTTTTTTTACTCTTAACTAATCTAAAAGAAAACATTTTTCTAAAATGATTTTTAGAAAATAGATAAAAATAAAAATTATCTCTATGAGAAAAAAGTAGAGAACGTTTTTTCTTTCAATTTCTCTATTCTATTTCACGCTGGAAAATCAACTTTACACCTATAGGTAGAAAAAGTGGATTTTCAAAAGTAACAGAATTCTCAAGAGAAAGGTTGAGTAGAAAAAAATTGTTGAAAAATTAAGTAAAGGAAGAAGAGAAAGATGAGAATATTTCTCCTGGCAAATACGTGAAGGGCAATTCAAGTATGTAGTGGCTATAGTCCAAATTCTTTTCTCACTTGCGCGCATGAGTTTATTTTTCTCCACTGAAATGCATTCTGAAACAAGTACAACACTAGATACGTGTGTAAAAAAAATCCTGCTAAACATTTTTCTTGAATTTATTTTTCAAAACTTATGGAAAAATTACGAGGCAATAAATTTTTATAATTCATTTTAATTCAATATTAAATTAATTTTTCTAATTCATTTTAATTCAATATTAAATTAATTTTTCGAATTTTTATATCTTATAATAATAGATTTTATTTTAATGGCACAGAAAATTTTCTGTGTCTCGCGGTTTTATTTTCACACACACTTTGGCAACAGTTTCCGGGTTTTGAAGCATATATTTCTTATTTTTAAAGGAGGGAAAAATTTTCAGAAATCAGTCATACGTATAAGATAGATCGATTTTGCGGGAAAAACTTATGTGAAAGTATAATTTAGAATTGGAGAGTGGATATTATCGGAGAGAAAAGTTTTTCCAAAGAATTATGAGAGAGAAACACACAGTATACATACTGATGACATTTTCCTTGTATGTATAAATCGATGAAGCACAATTGAAGCAAATAAAATTTTAATGATTTTTTCGGGGAATCATGAACTGCAAGTGTAGAGGAATTTCGATTTTGTCATATTCTTCGAAAAGAAATATCAATATAAATAAAATAAATATAATGTTGAAGGAAAAAAATTTTTTTCTGAAATAAATAATATTGAAATATTGTAATATTAAAATATTGTAATATTAAAATATTGTAATATTAAAATATTGTAATATTGAAATATTGTAATATTGAAAAGCAGGTATTAAAAAGCAATTATTCGGCACAATTTCATGTTATCTATGAATGTAAAAACAGGTCATCGACTCTTCATTCGTATAGTCGAGGAAAAGAGAAAGAGAGAGCAATGAATCTTAAATCTGGCTCCAATCCAAAGATTTGTCATATAGTTTTTAAACCAAATTCTACGTGCAGATAAAGTACTTTACACTTGCAGGGTGTGCCAATCATTATTCAACTCTCCCCCCCCCCCCCCGAAAAATTGAATTCTTTCTTTTGTGTATATATTTTGTATATATTTTGTAAATATTTTGTATCTATTTTTGTATATATTTTGTATTTTTGTATATATTTTGTATTTTTGCATATATTTTGTATTTTTCTTTATATTTTGTATTTTTGCATATATTTTGCATTTTGTAAATATTTTGTATATATATTTTTGTATATGTAGAAAATTTGCCGTGTGGAATCCTTTTTTTTCGAAAAAACTATAAACTTTATCAAACTACAGCAACTTTATTTCGAAAACACGATCGTATTGCATGATTCATAATGCATTTTTCGAAAAAAGTTGAGTAAAAGTTATTCCATACTGATATGGGAAAACCAATTCAAAACTCTGCTTGTTTGTCATCAACAAGAGATAGAGAAAATTCTACTATATATACATAGAGTCGAAACTTTTTAGAAGCGAATCGAAAAATTCTATATCATCAAAAATTGTTCTGAAAAAACATCGAGGAAAAATGGAATCTGTTTTTGTAAATTCTAAAATTGTATATATCTGCGTAATTTCGGTATATTTTTCCGTTTATCTCGAAAAATTGTGGAATTTTTTTCTAAGCGTGCAGAAGACATTAAATTGAATTAATTTTCTCACCTGAAAACCGTCTGACTTATCGAATACTGTGATTCGCTGTTGAAGTTACACAAACGTGAATCAAATTCAATGACAATGGGGCACATTTTCAGGCTCTCGTCGAGTCGTTCACCAGCTTTTAATTAAATAATATTTCTCCATATTAAATAACCATTTTGTGAATATAGTATTAATATAGTATTAATATTATATAGATTTTGGCGAGGGAAAGAATTCTCACCAATGGGTCCAAAATTATTATTCGACACATCAAGTTCCACGCTGGAGCATTTCATGTGGCCTGAGGCAATGACTTCCGCAATTCCAATACCCGTTTCTGGGCCAAGTCCACATCCGCTAATATTCAATACTTCCAGACGAGCGTGCTTGAGCAAAACTATGCAAACTCTAGTTAGCTAATGTCAGGAGCATCATGATGGACATTAATTTCTGTCAATGTCTTTTATAACTTTGCCATTTTATTATTCAATCTCTAAAATTCTAAAGTTACGTGATGTAATTTTTCTTTTAAATTATAGAGCCCAAAAAAGAATTATTAACGATTTAACAATTCCGTTTGGAAATTTTCCCGTTTTGCGTATTTTTAGAATATATACGTAATTCGAGGCGTGTGTAACAAGAGTCGAGTAATAATTAAGGTCCCAAACTAGAAACCTATATACATGTAGAAAATCGTTATCTTCTCTGAGTCCAAGTCATGTTGAATTTAAGTTGAACGAAATAGTCACCACCAGTGTGCGGTTGTTAATCCAACTCTTCTGGTCTTTTTGCGGTTTTAAAAATTGTTTTTTCGGTTTCATATCTTACCCCATATCTCATAATCTTTTTTTTTGGCGTTTTAGTAATTTTTACACTGTAAACTTAAAAATATCAAATTGATACCAAACGTATCAAATTGATTCCAAATACTTTTAAGTTTCCAGCAGTGTTTATGTGTCATTTTTATGTTGAATTCGATATTTTATATCATAAAGAAAGAAGAACAAAAAGTATATAGAAAATATGTAGAACGAAAATCGGAGAGAATTTGAGTGACGATTTTCATTTATGGAGAATGTACCTACTAGAACAAATGTGTATTCCTCCTTTATTCTGCAGAGGATTTAGGCGTAAATTCAAATGCTTCAGTGGCACTGAATGTTCCTCGAGTAAGCCGAACACAATACCTGCTACTCCCACAGGACCAATTTTATTGTTCGCCAAGTGCAAAACTTTAAGATGCTGATGCATTGTCAGAAAAAGACCAATGGCCTGAGCACCCTTGTCTTCCAATTTACAATGTGAAAAATCGATCTCCTCCACCTGAAACAAAAATTCTTTTACCCAAAAATCAATCATTTTTACGTAATTTAAAAAAATTTCCCTTATTTCTGTTTCGATTCTAGTGATTCATTCCTGGATGGAAATTATGTCCAAGTTTTCATATAGTATTTTGAAACAAATCTTCAACTATTGGATTGATCAGAAAAGAAAGCTTCAGTTCTCAATACTTAATATAAAAAAGTAAAAACTTTGTGAAACATTTTTAATACTTTTCTTGGACTTGAAGAACTATATATGAAATTTTTTGATAAAAAAAAAATTGACCTTCGTAATAGAAACAGTAGGTAAAAATAAAGTTTCTTCTAAAGTGTGCGAAAAATGGTGGGTGATGGAAATTAATACATATGAGGAAGTTGATGATGATGTCTTATGTGCTTACGTGCTCGTTTGCAATTATATATATTTATTAATAGACACATGGCATGTCGTGATTTCGTGACTTGAGGGCAAACAAGCATCCGCTATAACTGACTTTTATTGATTTTTGTATCTTATTTCATCATCAAAGTAAACTTCACAAGCTATATATATATATTTTTTTGTTTTCATCTCTGAAAATGTAAACTCACGCTATTATTCACGGTCATTTCTTGAAGCAATGCTGCCACTCGAGGTTGGTCCAAATTACTCTTTGTCAGGGCAAATTTCTTCAGACAGGGACAGTCCTTAATTCCACGACCCAAGTTCCGGCAATCCTCTACTGAAAATCTTAATCATTTCTTATTAAATAGTAAATATCTATTTTTGTTTCTAGTTTTTTGCATTTAATAGGAAATTATTTTCACAATGGAGATTATATTAAGCTTTGTATATTTTATTGAAGCAGAGAGAGGGAAAATAATTGGATACAATGTTCTAATGCAAATTATGATTGAATTTTTCAGTCTACATCCAGAGAAATGTTTCATTTAAACCAAATATAATTTATTTGAGTTAAATAAAAGTATATTTGTCTCGGAGCCTGCTAAACTATTTATTTGTCTCAACACAGTAAAAAGAAAGTCTTATTTTAAGGCAGAAAAGATGTCTTATTTTAAGATGCAACATTTTTAAGACAGCCTTTGCTGAATTTACGCAATGATTTTACATACAATTTACATTATGGCTAGCAGTGCTGAATTTAAGACTCATCTTAAAATAAGATTTTATTTTTACTGTGAAGTACAAATTTTATTTTTGTCAAATAAAATTATTAATAAATTTATTGACACCAATAAAATTTATTTGACGCAAATTTTATTTGGAATATTTATTTATTTGGAACAAATAAATAGTTTAGTAGGCTCTGAGTCAAATATATCTTTTTTCTGGGTGTATATAGTGTAATGAATTTCAATACCGAAAGAAAATGGTATAAAAGGAATTTACAATTGAACTGGAATTCTTACTGAAAATCTTTCCACTCGAAACCATCGTTAAAGTAAATCATTCCAAAATTAATTACAAGTTCCCTGAGATTGTAAAGTTGGGGAAGAATCATATTCATCGGAATGTGTTGCACGGGAAATTCTGTCTCTGTACGTGATTCATCATTCTCCTTTTCTGACAATTTTAACGGATATCTGAAAAGTAAATTCGAAAAAAATTCAAAGAATATAAAGCACATATTGTAAATTAAGAAATGTGAAAAAAGAAATTTTAAACATATAATTTTTCAATAATGTTTTTGAAATATATAATATATTTAGAAATATTAAAATCAGTGTTGTGTGAAAACACGGGATTATTTACTCTGTGGCCACGAGACAATGTATTTTAAGAGTATAAACGAAATCGCGTAAAAGTTGTATGACTTCCTCGCAGGCTTCTTGCTCGACATCAAAGTAGGTGATATCCAGTGATTCCAAATATTCCGCAAAATGTCGTTCGCAATAAAGTTGACGCCAGGAATTTCCATGCTCAACAAGATTGTTGAATTCCCATCTAGAATTTTAATTTCTTTATTATTATAATATTATATCAAATTTTTATGACAATTTTTGTGATAAAAATTTTATTTATCTCTCAAGTGTTTTTTTCTTTGTTTTGTCTTGTTTCTTTTTTTTTTTTGTTTTGTTATTATATAAACGACTTCTCGAGAACACCTATTGTTTTATTTGTACATTGTTATCTCACAGGATGACTATTGTATATACAATGCTGTCTCTTTACTTCATCCCACTTGGAAACATTCCCACGGAAAGTGTCCCCTAGGGGGGCACTTTGGGGCCACTTTTCGTTACAATGATAATTTCCCTATGAATTCCATTAGAATTCGATCGAATTTTCACCAGATTTTCTTTCAGTTTTCGTCAGAATTCCGATGAAATCCCGAATTCTATTGAAAAATTAAAATAAGTCATTATGTCTGACTAATAACTGAGTTATACTACTGAAATCCAAAATTGCCTTTAATTGACTGTTCTGTCTGACTTAATCGAACTTTTACTACTGAGATGAAAATTAAAAGTATGAATTTCAATTATTTTATGCGCCTGGCTGGAGACTGACTTATACTAATATTTAAAATTGTTTAAAAAAAACTATTTCATTTGACTTAAACGAATTTTTATTATTACGTCTGATTAAAGATTTACTTATACTACTGATAAATAAAAATGTATAAAATTCACTACTGTTATGTCTGACTGAAGAGTGACTAATACTACTGATAATAATAAATGTTTAAAATTTACTTTTTTGTTTGACTTAATACTGACTTATACTACTGATATTTAAAATTGACTTTATGTCTGACTTAAAACTGACTTACACTACTGAAACCAAGATTTCAAGATATATTATGTCTGACTAAAGACTGACTTATTCTACTGATATTAAAAATGACTGTTTTTATGTCTGACTGAATATTGACTTATACTACTGATATTAAAAATTATTTAAAACTTATTTTTCCGCATGACTGGAGACTGACTTATACTACTGATATTAAAAATGACCGTTTTTATGTCTGACTTAAAACTGACTTACACTACTGAAATCAAGATTTCAAGATATTATGTCTGACTTAAAACTGACTTAAACTACTGAAACCAAGATTTCAAGATATTATGTCTGACTAAAGACTAATTTATACTACTGATATTAAAAAGGACTATTTATATGTTTGACTGAAGACTGAGTTATACTACTGAGACGAAGATTTGAAATGTCTGACTAAATACTGACTTATACTACTGATTTTAAAAAAAATTGTTTAAAATTGACTGTTTTGTCTGACTAAAATTAACTCTTACTACTTAGACCATAATAAGTATTTAAATTATCATGTCTGACTGAATACTGACTTATACTACTGATTTAAAAAAAAATTGTTTATCGTCATTTAAAATTTACACAATTTTCAAAATCGTTCCAGATTTTTGAAATCAGAAAAGATCTTTAAATGTGTTACATTTTTTTTCTTTCAGGTTATCGTTTACGACAGACGTGAAATTCTATATTTCAAGAAGTAAAAGATACATAAAAAGTTAATTTTCCACTTTTGTGTCTGTGATAATCTGATTGTTTTTAATGCACTCTCTCTCTCTCTATCACTCTCATATTTTAATTAACGTCATGATCCAAATTCCAAGGCTGAGGTTTCCATTTAGGGTTGAAATAATTTTCCATCGTGGAATATTGTACAAGGACAATTTATATTTACTTTTCGGAGTATTTGGTTACTTATATTATATATTGAACATTAGCATGTTCAATATTGCCCGCACATTTATGGGACAAAAGCTGTTTAAACCACCTTATGATAAATTTAGCAGTTTACTGGCTGTAACGGAGTTACGAAGCTTATATATATGTGTGTATACATTTCAACGCAGCACAAGGCTTCGGTTAATTTACTCAATATATTAGAGAGATACTATATTCATGCATTCACACATTAACATACAGTATATCAAAAGCCTTATCAAACTTTAACCTTCTCATATATAAATCAGATCAAATGCAGAAAGCTTTTAACTTTTTCAAAAATTTATACCTATGACTAAAAGTAATTCAACATTCCAGAAGCAGGAAAATACAGTAAAGTGGAACTTTGGTTATATTTTATCCGTTTTTGTGATTTTGAAAAGATTTTAAACTATTTTTGTAATACTTGCATTGAATTCGATTTTATTAGGATATATTTATATCAGTCAGTGATATAGTTTTCCAGTTTTCCTGACAAAAAGACTATTTTTTCCATACCTATTTTTTGCGGCACGTTCCCAATAGTACTCGTAAGGTATTTTCTTGATCATTAATTTAATCGGCAGATTAGTGGGAAGTAATTCGATTAAATGATCTCTGTCCTCGCAAGTCGGAAGTTCCTGTAAAATTGAATTTTTCTCCCACTCATCGACAATTACTTTTAAAGCAAGAATCTTCAATTCCGGTATAATGCTCTCATTCCAAGTTTCATTTTCTCCTCTAAGTGTCCTATTTTGCTCACGAGGCAGTGAAATTGTCTCTAATGAACATCTAGATATAATAATAACAATATATTCATATATAATAATATAAGAACGAAGAGATAAAGGATTCCACACTCTAGAGCCCTTTTTGTTTTGCGAAATATTCTCCTCCTTTTACCTGGAATTTCCTCTGAGTTGAATCTCAAAGGAAATTTCTTGCATTCTGTTTTAATTTTAATTTCTTTTGCAACGAAAAGACATATATATACAAATAATTAAAATATCTTTTCTTTTATTTTTTACGAAAAAGTTAATTTAAAAATATATTCTATACCTGTATGCTTCGAAAGTTGTTTTTGGAATTGTGTGTGGGATTCTCATTTTTATAAGTACTTTCACTCCTCCTTGAAATGATAAATCATGTATAGTGCTTTTTTTATAAAAAGAATTTTTTTCTGACCTAAAAAAAGAAAAAAAAGGAAAATTAAATGTGGACAATTTTTTATGCCATTTCCAGCCGGTGACTGTACATATATGTTGTAAACATGTTTGCCGCTGTAATAAAATGAAAATAATGACTTTCTGAAAAGTCTTTTTTTGCGTTAATGTTTTTTTAAAAATAATTTTAATAAATGGGGGACAAAATTTCTCTCAAAAAAAAATCTAATTATGTTTTGTAAGTTAATTACTATAAATTTATTAGTCAAAGATAACAATTTAGATTCGTGTTTTTCGAGCTTTTTTGTTTCTAAATGTGTGCTTTTTATTTTTACAGGAGTGCCCAGAAGGAGTGGTTCACGAGGATTCGTTTAAGGACATCTATGCTAAGTTTTTTCCACATGGAAGTAAGTTGATCATTATGTAAGAAGCCTCCATTTTTTTTTATTTTGGTAATTAGTTAATGGTCTCCCCTCATCTGGATTTGCAGACTCCAGCTTCTACGCCCATTACGTGTTCAAAGCTTTTGACGTAAACTGCAATGGCGCCATCAGCTTCAGGGTAACTAATCTTTTCATTTTTCTAAAAGTACCTATTTCAATATTCATTGCCAAAAAGTAATTATACAAAATTCCTCGTACAACAACTTCTCTCTCTCTCTCTCATTCCCGAAACGATGCTTTTTTTAAAATAAAACTTTCAATTCTTTCAAAAAATAAAAAAAAAACCAACAATTGAAGTTATAATTAATAAATACTAAAAACTAGCAATAATTGAACTTGTAGACAGAAAAAAGAATTGACGAGTCTTTTTTTGATTGGCTAAATAAAAACAATATGTTGAACTGATTCATTTATTTCTAGTTGAATAAGCAAAAAAAAAAATATATTCACTAAATGTCGAACACAAATAATGAAATTTAATTTCAAATTGTTATTTTTTCACTCTGCTATTTACGATATTTGCGCTCTAAATAAAATAGAATAAAATAGATTGATATTTTAATTAAAGAGTGACAATAAAAATGTATTTTTCATTTTTACGATATATTGTGTTTCATAAAGAAGCGAGTCTTGTTAAGTGTTATATTAAAAAAGTTGAGAATTTAAAAGTTAAAACATCCTTCAAGCAGGTGGAGAACAAAAAAAAAAGTCGATATTTTTAGCTGTCTTAGAACTCGTCAGCAAAATTTCAAAAGATTTGAGAAATATTCTCCTACTTCTTCTTCTTCTTCTTAAATGGAAATTAAAACGTTGCTCGCAAAAGAACCTTCAGAGTTCACTTATTCACTCTTTTTTTTCTACTCTATTAAAACCTAAATAGGGATTTTTCATCTTTAATTTTTCATCCAGTTTTTTTTATTTTCGGAATTATTATTTTTAATGAAAATATAATTTTAACTTGATTATTTATATGAAAAATAAAAATTTCAGGACCTTCTAGTAACCCTTTCGACGCTTCTACGAGGAAGTGTCTATGAGAAATTAAGATGGACTTTTAAATTGTACGATATCAATGGAGATGGTTGTATAACGAGGAGTGAACTCGGTGAATTAGTGAATGCAATTCACGAATTAATGGGTAGAAGACATCATCAACTTGCCGAAGATGAGAAGAGAGCGAGGGATCAATTGGATCGAGTGTTCCGGAAGTTAGACCTAAACCAAGACGGAATTATAACCATCGAGGAATTTATTGAAAGCTGCCTCAAAGTATGTTTTTTTTATTTTTCCCCCCAAAAAAAAAAATTTTCCTTGAATTTAAAAATAACGAATAGAATAGAAGAGAATTTAACCACTAGTTTTTATTAAACTTTACTGAACAATTGAAAAAAATTGGCTTTTATGAAACAGGAAAAATTCTCCTCTGATTTATTCATTTTTTTAGTCACTCTCTTGAATTTTAAAAATTGATATCTGCATCTTTTTTTTTAACTTTTCAATCTTTATTTTTCCATTTGAAACAATGTGTGGAATTTTCGATTTATTTATCAATTAATTGAATTTTATTGAAAATTTACTAATTAATATCTTTCGTTTTAAGGACGACGTGATCACACGATCGTTGACGATGTTCGACTCTGAGCTTTGATCTCCGCCTAAAATTGCACCTTCCAAAAAAGATGTAATACCCTCGATTATTTCTACAAACAATGGTAACGATTCATCGACATGGTCTTTCTCGTCTTCAACTTCACCATCGCCACCCTGTTACACTTTGCTGCCACATGTCACGTCAGCTGTCTCATCTCCAATTTGTACAACAAATCACGACCAACAAATTTACTTTTTACTCACTGCTCATTGCTGGAATCAATCGGAAAAGGATTTATTTTGTTGAATTTCAATCAACGCCGCTAACGTGCCACGTGAATCAAGAAAAATCCCAAGTATTTCATCTTTTTCTTCTCCATATAATAATAATATTCTAGTCAAAGCAATTTTTTCTTTTTTCTTTCGATAAATATTTTACAAAAAAATAAAATACACTGCTCAAGAGTTCGCCATCTAAAAATGCATTCGATACTGAATGATACTGAACTTAGGTACATGGGAAATTAAAAATAAAACAAAGCATCGAAGCAAAAAAAAGACTTGGAAGCCAGAGAGAAAAATGGCAAAGTGAGAAAATCAAATTTTCTCTCCAAGCTAGCCGATTAAAGCCGAGCTTAAAAAAAATGCACATTTAGTTTGCTTTTTTTTAAATTAATTTACTCGAGAAAAAACGTCTGGCAAATTCTAACCCCTATTTCGAAAAACTATTTCCAGGTAAAATATACGGACGGTAATATTTTTTCAAAAGAATTCACACAAATTTAACCATAAGGACAATTTTTGCCTTCTGTAAATAAAAAAAAATGGGAAATTCGATTTCCGACGAAAGTGAAATCTTTATTCCTCGTGAAAAGGGAACTTGAATCAAATCTATTTAAATCTTTAATATTAAGAATCAGTCTTTATAAACAATTTTCATATACTCTACTACGTTGTTGAATTTCGGAAAAAAACGAGTACATGCACAATTTTTGAAAATTCTATTTGGAATCTCCTTTTCTAAAAAAAGTCCATTGCAAAAACTAAATTCTGTCCAATTTCTAAAAAAAGGGAAAAAAATTATTATAATTTTAAATTTACGAAAGAAATGATTTTGATAAACTATTATTCATGGTTTTTTTTTTGTTTTTTTTGTCGAGAGAAAATTGTTTTTTGTTCTTTTATAAGCGATTATCCATTCCCTTGCCTCGTTGACAATCTTGAGCCGATCGGCCCTTGGAAATTGGGAAAAGTAATTAAAGGCACATTTAATTAAAGGGTATATATATACACGCATTTAGAGAAATACGAGAATACGATAAAATCTATAATGAAAATGTATTATTAACGTTTGTACAGAATTTCAAATGAATATTCCAAGGGAATTGAGTCATAATTTTTATCTAAAGAAACAAAATTAAAAAAAAACTTACAAAAATTATAATTTTTTTCTGGTTTTTCAAGCGAAAATCACTGGTCTAATTATTATTACCAAAGTGCTGAAAAATATAATGTACAGAATCAGAAACTATTTAACGTGTGTAAAAAAAATTCAAAGACTACAATATTGAGTCATAATTTTTTAAATCGATAATATTAAAAAAAAAGAAAAGAAAAAAAACTGAAATTCGCAAAAGGGAAAAAAGTACAATACAATATTGTACTGTTTAAAATAAAGAAACACTTTCATCGACAGTATCGACATTCTACCGGAGGAATGCAAAACGAAAAACAAAAAAGAGTACGTAAAAAACAGATTTCCGTTTAAGAATTTATCTCACCAGCGAATCAATTTTTTAGACTCATGAATATAAAAAAGGAAAACTAATTAATTGAGATTAATTTATTATTAATAATCAATAAATATCTATGAATTGCTAATAATTAGTTAATATCAATTAATTGACAATTATTTAACTATTAAATAATTAATAGTTAAGTAATAATTATTTATTACTAATTTAATAATTTAAATTATAAAATTAACGATTGCAATCCTTGAAAGAAAACAAAGGCAATCTTTTGGGCAATCTTTAACAAAGCAACGAAAATTGGGAGCAGTATTGTTGCGAATTTGAAAGCAAAAAAAAAAAAAAAAACAAAGAAGGAACAAAAATAAAACTCCCTTAGAGGAAAAAACAGTGTAAACAAAAAATAAGTACAATTTTCATTACGTTATTATATTTATATATATACACGTAATGTTGGAGATTTATCCAGTGTCGGATTAAGATGAAAAGTTCAGAGAAATGCCAAAGCTTGATACCTACCTCATATATTTATGAAAATTATGCACGTGACATAGAATGAAGAAATAATATTATTTATCTTTTGAAAAATTATTATTTTCTTTTTTTATCCAATGTTATTCAAAAAATAACTTTTAATCAATTTTTATATCAATTATATATTTTTCATAATATTCAATATTTCATTAGAGCGTATTGCTAATTTTTATTTATTTTTTTAATTTTCTGATTATTTTGATCAGCGTTTTTTCATTAACAAATAGAAAATTTAACACTTAAAATGAAAAAAAATATTTTCAAATTGCATTTGGGGAAAGAAAAATTCTTTTTCATACCAATAAAATGAAATTCGTTGGTAAAATGCAAAAAAATAATAAAATTATTAATTTAATTATTAAAAAATAAGGTAAAAAATAATATTTTTTACTAAATTTTTCTCATAAAGTCGGACGAGGTTAAATCAGAAATAAGGACAAGAAAGTAAAGCACGCCAATATATAGTTTGTAAGTTGAATTAATTAAAAGTGGTAACATTATAGTCGGGTTTTGGTCAAATAATCGATTAAATGAATCCTTTATAGGACCGGAAATGATGCTGCGGTTAAATACTTGAGTTGCCAAAAACGATCGTTTGTCCAAAACTTAACTGCACCTAATGTGAAATTCTTACTGCATTCGGTAAACCACTTTTACTGATACAATCAAAATCGTAATTTAAGATGACACGTATTTTATTTTTTTATAATAATAACTGCGTAATTAATCATTGATGGGTGAATCTTGTATTTTTAAACTCGTGAACTACTTAATCTGACACTGTGCATACAAAAAAAAATGAGTATAAAAATATATTCATTTTTTTCACTAAAACCGAGTGGAAAAATAATTTAAAGAAGTTAAAATGATACTTATTATTTTATTTTATTAAACATTGTTTTTGTTTTTAATTTGAAATATTGAAATTTCCGTCTATGGATTATTTCACATAAATTAATATTTGTTATTTATTTTTCAGTGTGATAAATAATTTTTTTTTCTATTTGCAAATTTATTTAATAATTGTTCATATTATTTCAAATCTTACAATATTTAATAATTTACTGTAAATTAAAATTTTTTATTTTTTGAAAATTATGCTGAAACTAAGAGCATTTTGTGCCAAAACTAATTACCACTCCCCCCCTCAAATGTTACACGATAATTGCAGCAAAAATAATTATCACTGGACCGCTAATTAATTTCAATTTGCATATTTTAGAGACGAAATCGCAGTTGTTAAGTTGGGATTTTTTAGTAAATATTTCACTTTTTTCAATATATTTCACCAAGTTTTTTTAGTCATTTTTTAATTTTTATATTATTATTATCTAAGTTTTAATCAACTTGATTGTAAATTAATTTATTATTAAATGTTAGTTGTGAACGTTTTTTTTGCTCATATGTTACATATTATTTAATTTTAATTTGTTATTTGTTAATTATTTGTTATTAATATTTACATATATATTTTTTTATTAATAATTTATTTGTTAATTGTTATTAATTTATTTTCTAACGAATTTTTACCAGTTTAGCTCAATTTTTGGTGAAAAAAAAATCAAAAAAAATTTTTTTTTTTTGCATTAATTAAAAGGGGAAATTATGTGTTTGTACATAAATATATATATATAGATAATAAAGAAAATTTCAAAAAATTTGCAAATAATATCCTACACTTAAAATTTACAAGCTTGCAGAAAATTTTTTCTCGTGGCTGTGAAATCAAGTGCGTCCAATGAACGACCGAAATAACAAATGAAAAATATAAAAACCAAAGAGCGTTTTTTAATTTATAATATTTTTTGTTAAATAACACTTCAAGTGGTCTTTTGATATTTAGTGGAGAAAAAAAATGCGCGATTTATACCAAGAAAAATAAATTCTCTATTAATTAAAAAATATTTTAATAATAGACGTAGATAATTTATTTTTCTTAACTTATATGTTTGAAAATATAATTTCATTTTGTATAATGACTCAACATTTTCAAATAAATTTGAATTGAAACATAGGTTTTTGCTTCCGAATATCTGTGGTGATTAATGATCAGTAAACGTTCCATATATATGCGGAAATAATTCCATTTATTGAACTGCAAAATGCGTACAGTAAACACAATAAAGCCACTTGTGAAGACTATTTCGTTCAATCTACAGAAATTTTTTCATTTTTTTATTTCCCAATAAATTTTTTATTTTACTTTTTTTATTTTAATTTTCCAATTGACTTTCTTAGACATTTTTTAAAATTTTTAAGTAATTGCAACATCCAAAAGGAATTCGATTTTCAAAAATAATTTTGGAACATCTAATTAAAATTTACGAATAAAATATTGACAAAAAAAATTGAAATTTAATATAAGAGAAGTTGAATTTATTTAACAATGTAGAAGAAAAGGAATAAAGTTTTTCCAAGTATTTCTGGTAATATTCAGTATTTTAAATAATGTGATAATCCTGACTATTGTACTATTAAAGAATAGTCTATATCATTTAAAATACATATATACATATAAATATAGTATCTAGTATCTATTTAGCGTTTAATTGTAAATAACATTAAATTTAGAAGGTAGTTTATAGTCTTAATGAACATTATCATAAACTATTGTCAAATTTTCACAATAATCACAATTAATTTATTTGTTGAAAAAATTCACTTTTTTGTATTAAATTTTTTTTTAATATTCAATTAATTTTAAAAAAATCAATACTTTTTTATTAAGACATTTCTCTTTTTTATTATTACCCTTTTATTGTAAATTTCTTTTCAATTTCGTTCCCCTTTTTTTCTAGATTGGTATAAAAAAACTATATATAACGTTTAATGGGCTTCCATACAATAAAAGGTATAAATAGAAGGGAAAATATAAAATAAAAAAAATTAGAATTATTTTTTTGTATATATAAAATCAAGATTTTGGTATTGATATAGAAATAATTCATTTCTGACGAGACGGAAAAAAATATTGTATAATAAATTAAACAATAATTAGATTCAACTTAATGTCATAAATGAATATTTAAATAAACATTTTCGATTTTTTTCTTTTGAATCGTAATTGCTGTACCAATTTCATGTTTTGACTAATATACTAGAATTCAGAGTTTATAAAATGCATATATGCATCTGATATTCGATATGAAACACATAAAGAGAATTACATACCAGAACCAGGAAAATGTAGTGCATTTGATATATATCGGATCACGTGTGTTTATACTTTGCGTGTATATACTGCTTTGCAATGAATATGAAATAATAATTTTGAGGTCACTTGATTGCTTTAATAACACGGTCTCCAAGTTTTACAAAGTTTTACTTTACAAACGTTGCCATGACAACATCAGTCACATCTCTTTGTATTTAAATCAAGAATAGAATTTTCAATTCAAATATAATATTATAATATTCTGTTTGAAAATTCCAAATAATTTTCACTTTTAAATTGCAATTTCAAATTCCTCAATTTTTTTTATTTTATTCATTTTTAAGAATTGCGACAGTTTGGAAAAAAATTCAAATAAAAAATCCTGCAAAAGAAAAATCAATTAAAATATTAAATTGTGTTGGAAAATTAAAAATTATGTTTGGTGAACGATAGTCGACAAAAAAGTGAAAAATGAAATTTAATATTAAAATTTCTCGATGAGGGAAAAATCCGTGAGTTTTTGAATAAAAAGAAAGGCTGGAAATTGAAGTTTACCTTGGAGGATATACTCACTAGGTAAATTCTCAAGTTTGGTCGTCTCTTTTCTTAATACTTTAGATAAAATAACTTCTCACAAAGTTTTATGTTTTCCATGTTTTTTTTCTGTATTCCCTAAAGTACTGGAGAACAATTTAAACTTTCCTAAGAATGGAACTTCCGGTATCCACTCTTCATTAGGCATTAAAAAAATTTTTCTTAACGATCTATAAAAATATCTCCTTCCTCTAAACAGTTTTTTTTTAAATACAAATTCAAAATGAAAAAAACAAACCCGAAATTTAGAAAATCAAGGAAATTAAGGAATAATTTTGTCTTTGATTTAAAAAAAATTTGTCATAAATCATCGCAGAAATAAATATTCAAACGACCACTTGACACGTTATTACACAAAAATGATTATTTACCACAATTGGAAAAATTGATAAAGGGAAAATTTTGATTATCTTCAGATTAATCGACTGTAATAATGGAAATTTGCCAATTACAAAAAAAAATTGATATCACGAAAGCATTTAGCGCGCGAGTTGCCATTTTTTTCCAATTTTCTTTTTTCTATAATCGACTTTATTCCCACATGAGTCACGAGATTAGTTTAAAAAAAAAACAAATAGTTATAGTAAGTATATTGTATTAAGTGCGGTGATATGTCTCAAAAAAATAATAATAAATAATAATAAAATTAGACTTTGTCGAATATTAGATAGTGTATGTACGATCGTAGAAATTTTGACAAGAAATGCAAAAAAAAAAAGATCTTTGACTCAATAATACTAATATAGTCGATCAAATGAAAAAAACACTTTAGTCAATTCTTTAATGTTAGGCAGTTGATATTAATAAAAAAAAAATTATTCGTCATACAAGTCGCGAAAAAATTTAGATTTAAAGAACATACGATATCAAAACGGTTTTCGTAGAAACAAAAATATCCTTAAAAAAAGTAATAATAGTATTTAGATTCGTAATTCGATTTTCCTTTCCATTTCCCCCAATTTTCTTTTCAATTCAATGGCGACAAATTTTTGACGATTCATTTATGTTCCAGTGAAAAATCTCTCAACTGAAAAATTCGACGAAAAATTGTTCTGTAATTAATTTTCTCAGTGAACTATAATTTTTCAATTTTCAACGAAAAATCGAGTTTTTCTGTAATTTAATTTTCCTATTACGTTTTGAGGGTATATTTTATAATTACATACATGAATTTACATATATATGCAACATTATATTTAAGTTAATATATTATATATATTATATATATATATATATTTGTATTTATTGTTAAACGTTAAAAGTGTAAAGAAAAATTTTATCAATTTTAGGGAATATCTCGAAAACCTTCCTCTCGAATGGTTGTTATTAGTCGATTGTATTTAATTTATATAATACTGCCGACTTTGTGAATGTATCATTTATCAGTAATTAGAAACAAAAAAAAATTGATACAACAAATCAGTGACTGATTTTCTGTCCGATAAATTAATATTTTTTATTTCTAATAGTTGATAAATAATATTAATCGTTTTAACATTTAATAATTAATTAATATTTTGTAATATTATTTATTATTATTATTATTATTCATAAATTTTATGAATAATTTATATTTTATCGAGAAAAATTGTATCAGTCACTGATTTTGTTGTATGATAGTGTCAATAAGTTTGTTATTTATTAAAAATGAAAAAAATGAAATTATCCTAGTCGGTACGTCGCTATTTAAATTTTAAAAAAAATCAACGTCGTAGACGTATTTGTGTAATATCACTGCTCGCCATATGCTCAAAGTAACACCATTTTGAACGTAAGTTGTGTATTTAGATACGACATAACACTCTCGAGCTTTTTGTGAACGTTTCCTTCCGTAAATCGTAAATATATAATATATATATATAGGAATAATCACAATTTTCAGGTTGAATTAAAAAATCATTAAACAAAAAAATTTATTACGATTGCTCCTGTTAAATAATTAATGAGAATGTTAAACAAAAAAAAGTCGTTAATCGTCAAAAAAGTGTTTTTCTTTTTTTTTAAGAAAGAAACTCGCGTCGATTATCTTGAACAATGAGTGATGTAATATTATTGTATTGTTGGCAGTTTTCCACGAAACTAGTGGCGATATCAATAAATTTAACGACATCCAATTTTGAATCATGTATAATTGTCTTATGATTCACCACAACCACTTTATTTTTGTTTAATTAACTTTATAATTTAATTGTTAAATTAATTTTTAATTGTCGAATCAATTGTTTAATTATCTAGTTAATGGTCTGTTAAATTGGTAATAATTAAATTTACTGCTACATTAACTATTTAGAATTCATTATTGATGGGAATTTTCAATTTTTGATCAAAGTTATTTGTAATAATTATTTAATTGATTGCTTACCTAATTATCTATTTCATTAATTACTTTTTGTTACAGGGTATAAGTGCATTGTTTGTGTGTAAAAAATGAATCCAAATGATTTTTTTCATGATTTGTTTCACAGCCATTTAGAAGTTTCAAAAGACTCAAGACCCTCAGCCCTCAATCGACTCAACAATGGACGATAGATGTCCGGAGTAAATGGAAGAACGTTTCCTCTTTGTTGAATTTCACCTGAAGAACAAGAGAAGTTTTTTTCGCATCCATTTTCTTTAGTACTTTCAATAAATCTTTACTTTAGAATTTTCTTTTAACAGGTAAAACACTGATTTGTTATTATAAGAAATAATTTCCTTTTTTCATTTTAATTACTTAAACAGAAAATCTTTTTTGCTTGTTGGAGAAAAGCATTTAGGAAGTTTATTAATTTACCGTCTAAAATCATTTTAACGGCAATGGCAGCCGGGAAGCCAACTGTACGGGCCATAGCCGAGTGTCCTTTAGGATCTCCATAAATCACCATATTAACACCTCGTAGCTCGCGTTTACCATCTGGCCATCGTATACCAATGTCGTGCCTCAAAATGACCAGATCTCGCTCGTTGTGCTCAAATTTCAACTTATTTGACAAATAATGAGAAAGCGTGTCAAGTGGTGTATTCAATTTCAGAACCAAATCTTCCTCCAAAAGACCAAGATCTTCAATCGCCTTTACTCGCTCCTCTGAATTCACTCTTTCAATCAATTTTCGTTTTAAATTTTCATAGAAAATATTCTCATTCGGCAAACCAAGGAAGTTACAGATCAATGATCTCTAAAGAAGAACAATTTTTACAGAAACTTTCCAATATTTCTTTTCTGTAACAAAAAAGTAATTGTGTCATTTTTCAAGTCTTACCCAGGTAATTTCGGGTCCATTTGGATGCAAAATCGGATTCGGATTTGGATCAATTAGACCAAGGAACTGAAGAGCTTGAATTGTTTCCGTGAAACCTTTGAATCTCAAAGTTCCTCGCAAAATTGTTTCAGCGTTTTGAATGCCATACAATTCACGATAGTTGGTGCTATCACGATTTGGAAAGCCTTCGAGGGCAAATCCAGGAAGAAAATCCAAGTCTTGAACGGCGGACATTAAATCACCACCTCCGGTAATTTCAACGATCTGAAACAAATATTTCTCGAAAGAATTATTTTTACGGATAAACTGTATAACAGAAAAGGAAGAAGAATATTGAAAGATTTATTTTAAAGAAATGAAAAATACTCGCCTGTCCTTCGTGGAAATATTTTGCAGATGATAAAGTATTTAATAAAACTCCACGTGGCGACCAACTGAATTTGTATCTGAGAGGATTATCCGAACATTCCGGTGCCGGAAGTCCACCGCACCAGGAAACGAAAGATTCAATTTTTCCTCCTCCTTGACGCACCCCTTCGAAACATTCCAGAGCCAAAAGATGATCAATGCCTGGATCTAAACCCACTTCATTTAATATCGTTACACCCGCAGACTCAGCTCTGTAAAACAATGATAAAAAATTTGAAATTCGACAAACAAGAAAAAACTTACTAAAATCAAAGTCCTAAAGAACTTACTCATTATGTAAAGCCTTAACGTCATTATTCATATAACTCGCAGTCACCAAATGAGTTTTCGTTTCAATGCAAGTTTTTGCAATGACATGATGCAAAGAATATGGCAAGAGAGAAACGACAACATCTGCAGAACTGACCACGTCCAATAGTGTATCGGGTCGTTCCAAAACATTTAAAAATATTGGTTCAACACCAGGATATTTATTAGCTAATGCATCGGCTTCATCTTTCAATTGAGAGCAAACTACAATTCCGATATTCTTATCACGATGCAAATATTCCACTACTGGTGCCGAGACGTATCCGGCACCTAACACAACAACCTACAATCGTGAAGACTTGATTAGATTAACGAAGTCTCGTAGGAGTAAATAAAAAAAATAGCGCGATTTTAATTTACCTTTTTTAACTGTTCCGATCCATTTTCAATGCAGGCCTTGTGCTTACTCCTTAAATTTAATTGTCTCAATTCTTGAATATATTCAAAATTCGACATTAATTTTCCATTCGAAGCAATAATTGCTCCACCAACGGCCGACGAGAAATTATGTTCGTCCAACGATTTTTTTGCATCCGACTGCAAAATATCTAATAAATGTGGAAACAATAAATCGCCAAAAAAGTCAGTTGACTCACGTGGCAATTGCGTTGGCATATTATCAATGGAACAAACAAGAACACCCGGTCCCTTGAACGATTTCGTATCTTTATTTCTATCGGCGTCGTATAAACAAAAAGGCGTATCTATTGTCGTGCACTCGTTCATAAATCTGTTTGACAATAATTTTTTCCGATAAGATAAACTCTTATTTCGATAAAGACTTTTATTACGATAAGAAAGCATTTTTCATTTTATAAATGGAATCTGAAAGATATATTTTCGCAGAATTAAAAAAAATTTTATTTTATCAAGAAAATTTACTCACTCAATACTACCACCAGGATCAGCGGAAATATCGCAAATTGCCAACATTCTATGAGGTAGAGCCGGTGCGCCGACACTTATCGGAAGCCATGGCGTATTCGCGGGTCTCAATAAATATTTTGCATCTGGAATTGTCAATAATTTTGGCGAATCAACGGCCCAGTAAATGCCATTAATTATAATTGACGCATATGGTGCTATTTTTTTACTAAAGGTAGAAATGTATCTCTCTGGATGTTGATCATATTCCTCTGGATCAAAAACTCCATCCTCCTTTCTCTCTAAATGATGTCTTCGTCTCACTTGACAGGCGTATATTTTGTTCGTGTCTGGATAGAAAAGGAACATAATTATTTTATACTCAAGTAACTTGAATATCAAGTGGAAAATATTAGATTTGAAAAAAATCACCTCCATGTTCGGCGACTTTTCTTAAAGCTTCGGGAGCCACGTACTCGTGAGGAAGCTCCTGAAAAACTTCCTGAGCGCCTTGGCTGACATTTCCACTTCCCGTGAAAACAACTGTCAATGGACCAATAGACTTTGGCAGAGCACCAAGCGCTACTTCATATCCTGCATCTCTTATCGACTGTCTTGCCATCGATGAATCTCTGTAGTTGTGCGCTGGACCGATATGCTAAAACACAATCTTTAAAATCTTCCTGAATAACGCTCCATTTTTTATTCTACAAACACAATTTTCTCTTTCTGTTCTATCCGAAAATAATTTCACAATCAAGATCTGACAAAGAAAATATTCATGTATTTTCATAATAAATTCGCTCAAGTTGAAAAGAGAAAATTTTTTTGTTTCTCACCATGAAAGGAGTGTGATGTCCAAGAGCCAAAAGTCGAAGGCCCAATCCATGTAAAATATTAACCATACCAGCGACTCCGGCATATTTGCCAAAAGCAACGATTCGCTGTCCATTGTCATCAGTTAATTTCTCATAATCAATGAGACGAATGTTCTTCTCGAGAATGGCATCGAGAAGTGGCATATTACCCTCCTGGGCCTTAATTGTGTGTGAGAAGAAGCAATAAGTCTTGTTTGGAATTAATTGATCGACCGGAACTTGTTTCACGCCAAAAATTACTGACGCTGAACTGATGTCCTCTTGTAAAACGGCGCCAGCCGACAGGTAAGATTGCACCGGATATGCCCTTCGATTGCTCGGTTGTATGATCACCTTCACTCCTGAACGAACCAATCTTCGAACATTCGTTGGTGCCAGGGGTGCCCTCCTCTCCCATACTGACTGATCTTCCCTTCTTATAGCTATTATTTTACCTTTCAGACTCTGAAAAAAGCACAATTACATTTGACTAGAATTCCATTTAATTTGAAGCATTAAAAATAAAAAAAAATAAAAATATTCAAAAACAAATTTTAAAAAAGTTATACCAGGTGAATGAATTTTATTCAATCAAATTAATACCAAAAAAATAAATAAAAACAAATTCATAATTTACAGAAAATTTGCGAAAAGTAAACGAGGATTTAGAAAAAAAAATATCATACGCTTGAAAATCGGAAATTGTGACTGCTGTCGCATGTTGGAAGAATGGACAAAAATCGTCTGGATCGACTCAAAAAATTCTGTTGTAAAAGTCTCATGACACTCAAATAATTTCAATACGTAACTTAATAATTAACGGACAAAATTTCAATCACTTTTTCTACATTACCGAAACACTCTTAAAACATACACGTGATAAATGAGCAAAAAAAATTAAACGTTTACTCGCAACGAAATCTCACCAGAAAATGATAAGAATAACACACGAGGAGAAGCTGGACGCATGAAAAATATTACAAAATTTACTGATAAACTCCTCGGAGGGCACTAAAGATAAGTATCTTCTTTCTCCTATTCTCTTTATTATTTTTTTTTATTTCGCGAACAATATATATCTCTCTCACACCCTCAACTTTATGTTATATGTTTTTAACGAATAGACAAGGCGTGACTCATAATTTAAACAATAAAAAAAGACAACTGAGAGATTGATTACTATTCACAAGCAAAAGAGGCTTAAAAAAATTTTGACATATCGCGAAAATAACTTACATTATCGCCATTGTGTAATTACACTTTTATTGTGGCAACCACTTTAAATTATTTACACAAACAATACGATTAGAAACGGCAAACAAAGAACTTGATAATAATGAAATTAATTAAACTTACATAAATTGCGCGTGTCCCTAATTGGGTTGTGACTTTATAAATAAATACATTTTATTTTTAATTGTTTGTTTCGTTGGATTAATACGTTTTAAAATTCCCGTCATTGTATTAACTAATTGTTCTGAGGTCAAGCCAGTTTTTTTAGATTTAAATTTCTGTAGTAATTCCGTTGTTGTCATTGGCTTGCGCATGAGATAACGTCTTACTGCCTCTTCCGTTATTCCGGATTCACTGAAATGAATGTATAAAAAATTGTCAATTATACAAATCAAATGTCTGGTGTGTGAAACTCTTTTTTTGAATTTCAGAATATTTTCACTAATTTTTTGAAGAATTTCTTGAGACTTTTTTCGATTAGCAGTTTCATATATGTGATTTTAAATTAGTTTTTCGTGTTCTTATTTAATAAATTAGAAATTTTAATATTATGCAAAGAAAATTGAAAAAAGTTTTATGCTAATCTTACCTGGAACTTGGAGTGAAAGGTGTTGGAACTGAAGTAAAATTATCTAATTTTATTTTCTTCGGTTGGGACAATTCTGGAGAGGAATTGATTTTTCTTTTCATTAATTCAGAAGTGGAAGCTGCTGGGGTTGGTGTCGTTGATCTGGAACTATGGGCACTATTGGTCTTTTTGTCCTTTTCTTTTTCTTTAGGCACATCGGAATCAGAATCTGACTCGCTGGAAAAGTCACTCGACGAATCCTTACCAGATGCAGACTTTTTCAAATCCTTCTTCTGAATACTCTTCTTCTTTTTCTTCTTGTCCTTTCGCTTCTCTCCATCTTTTCCCTTGTCCTTTTCCTAGAAAAGAATTTCTTTAAATGCACTACATTGGAAAATTGAAAGAGAAACTCCATAGAATTAAAAAAAAGAAGAAATATCAAAAACTGCATAGTTTTTAATTTTCATGATTTTTAATTTACCTTGTCGGCTTCTTTATTTCCGTCGTCTTCATTTTTATCGTCGTCATCGTCTTTTTTCTCCTTCTCATCTTCATCATCATCTTCCTCATCAGAGACCAACAATTTCCGTAAAGCATCTTCCTCGGCAACAGATTTGATTTCCTTCTTCTTCTCTAAATCTGATCCTGATTCACTGGATTCAGACATGTAATCACATTCTCGACCCTCCTCGTCACCGTCATCACTCTCTTCAAACGCGTGATCATCATCCTCAAAATCATCCTTCTTCTTCTTCTTCTTCTTTTTCTTTTTTGCATCACTTTTCTTCGAGTTTTTATTACCCTTTTTGCCATCGTCATCATCTGAATTTTTCTTATCTTCGTTTTCACTATTGGAACTATCATCGTCACTTTCCATCCATTCATCCATTTCTGAAATCATGAATTCCTTGGACTTTTTATTTCCTTTCTTACCATCCTCCTTCATATCTTCCTCCTCCTCTCCTTCTTCGTCGTTTTTCAATTTTTTTCTAATCATCAAGGAAAAATAGTTCACTACGTTATTTCTGTGAGCGAATTCTGCTTCCGCTTCCTCGGAAGTGAGAGTCTTGTACCTCTGAATTGGTTGAAAGTTGTACCTAGAAATGAAAAAATTTTATTTTACATAAATTGGATTATTTATTTTTATTCATTTTTAATTTATAAAAATTTTATTTAATAGAAAAACTGAAAAGAAAAGAATGTACCATTCATTAAGAGGAAATGCTTCAATAGCTCCGTCTTGAGCGTGAGTGAAAATGTAATAAGAAGCGTATTGACTGATTCCACCTTCTTTAATTCCGCGGAATTTTTTTCCAGTTTTACCGCCAGCCTTGAGAATCCAGGGTTGATCTTCAGGTTTGTATTTTCTGCTTATAATTCCGTACTTCTTTTTACGAGCCTCCTCTCTTGCGTCACGACCAAACTCAGAACCAGCACCAAATTTCGGAGTGTCTTCATCCTGACCTTTATATTCTCGCAAATTATTTTCACGCTCCATTTTAACTTGTGCCCATTTTGTAAAGTCCACGTTCAACGTTGAGGTGAATCGCATCACATTATGTCTTTTCTTTGTATTTCTGTAAAAAATATGGAAAAATTAATATTTCTAATTATTTTATATATTTTTAAAATATTCTAAAATATAGAAAATGCTTTTACTTGTTAAATATTTTTAATTTATACTTTATATGAATTTTTTGAAATAATATTAATTACTATTAATAATATAGTATATTATATTTCTAATGTTTTTTTTAATGACTCAAATAGTCTTTCTACAAAACAAAAAATAGTTGTTGATCTTTTACAAGAAAGTAAATAAAATTTACAAGGTCTTTGAGAAAATATACATACTTTGGAACTCGTATACTAAACTCCTGAGCAGGTCCACCTGCCGGCTATAATAACATTAATTAATTAATAATGGTTTGTTTAGATAGAAACATAGAAAACGTTTACATTTATAAACGTGGAGTATTCTATCGAAAATTCTAATATAATAGATAAAATTATATACTTTTTACCTACATAAATCTAAATTTGCAACTTTTCATTTTTATTTAAGAAAAAGAACATAATTTTCAATGTGGAGTAATTTTTAGGTTAGATGTTTGTGAAACAAAGTAAAAGTCTATAGTTTTTATTTATAATCCACATTTATTAAAAAAAAAGAATTGATTAATATTATTAATATATTTAATCCATTTAATTTAATTTGTTTAATCGCTTGTAAGTAGATAATAATGACTGTGACGAATTCACCAAGTTAAACAATTTTGCAATTTATACATGTAGTTGCTTACCTTAGATGCTGAATTCATTTTTCCAAGAAATTATATTCTTGAATAATTAAATTCTAATGAAACTAATAAAATAAAAGCATTGATTTTAATGTTATCAACTTCACAAAATGTTTTAAAATAAAATATGACTAACTGTAGATTCTAACCTTAAATAAGTCAAACGTCAAACGTTTTTGACGTACTGATATCGATTATCGAATTGTCTCGAAGTAAGTATATATTTTTGTGATTGGTAATGTTTATTTACGGACAAGTATTTGGCTAATCAGAAACCCGCATTTTAGTATTCCACCATATTGAAAATTATCGATGTTTGTTTATGTTTATCTGGTTTTTTGGAGTAAAAAGTGATTGAATAGTAGAATCTTAAATATAACAATTAAAAATGTGTAAAAGAAGGAAAATAAGCAATTATCGATTTGTAGTATCGTAAGTAACGTTATAAGCAGAATGCAACAGAATCAGTTTATCGCTTTTTCTCCAAGACGCTAATGAGTAACCTTTATTTGTCTTTTAACCACCATGAAATCAATATTTTCTCCCTTGCATGAGGTTCATGCTTTTTATGGATTATTACAAACAATTAACAGTTTGACTGTGCCTCATTTTACACTATACGATAAAAATGGAATTTAAATTACGAGATTATGCTAGGTTATGTTTGAAAGTTTTACTGTTTTAAAAAAGGTAAGTTTTTCTTTAAATTATTGAAAGAATATCTCAAAGTATTCTGACTGAAAATATTATTTCCCTTGTAGGTTTAACAGCATTGCTTAAATCAGGAAGAATGACACTGTATTTTGATACTCGGGTTCAGAATCCGGAAATCGCTTCAATTAATACTTGCGCGATTTGGCATTCCAATTTACCATTTCTTGCGGTTGCTGCTTTTTCTCAAGACAAAGGAGGTTTCGTAACACTTTTCGATGATCAAGGGGAACCTCTTCAAGATGTCGAATCACCAGGTCATTCAGTTGCCCAGGTCACCGCTCTTGCATGGCATCCTGAGAGAAAATGGCTAGTTGTTGGCTGGGAAAGTGGCGAGATACGGGTTCGTATTTAAAAGAAAAATCGAAAATGAAAATTCAAACTGGTAGAAAAGGTGAATTAAAATTTAATAATTTACAGGTCTGGGCAGGTGACACTGGTTCCAGTGAATTTAATACAATCGTAACTCCTCATCGTGATCCTATTCTTATTTTACAATGGAGTCAAAGCGGAGGAAGACTTGTGTCGGCCGATGCTGCGGGATCTGCAGTCGGATGGAAAATAGATTCCAGAAATCAACTTTTTATGACTTTTCATCACGAATTAAAGGATTCTTTCACTCACATTGCCTTTAAGATTTCACCTCTCAAACCTGCGGTCGATTTAAGGTATTTTTTTACAATTTTTAATAAAGAATTGCACTTTTTTAAAATTTTCTTTCGTTAATTTCATAAACTTGCTGCTCTTATTGATATTGATGAATGTTGTAGTGGACTGGCAAAAGCAGCTGTGGCAGGCGATGAAAGAGCCTTGGATCTCTTTAGTTCATGGCGTCCGAAAACTGCGGCACCAACAGCAGTGCCTACACAAAGAGACAATCATGCGTTCTACATTGGTACTGCAAATGCGACAGTTTATTTTGTTGATGTCCAGGGCCAGTGTTTGGAAGTTCTCAATATGACTGACACTACTATTTATTCTTTATTACATCATCAGTCGAGAGATTCTCTTGTCGTTTTGACAACGGGACTAAACATTGCTCATTATCAAGCCGATCCCATAACTGGTCAACTCACTGAATTGACAAAAGTAAATTTTTTCATTGTTACTTTCCAATAGTAAGATTTATTGTCAAAATTTTTGATTACTAATTAGACGATTCCTTAGGTAAAACTCAGCGGAAAGAGTGATATTTCACGTTCTGGTCCTTCGATTTGTTGGGCGGGTGGAAATACTCTCGCGGTTCTCACAGGAGAACTCGATGTGAGATGCTGGGATCTTCATACCGGCGACACTTACGTTTTATCACCATCGGAATCAATAATAGGAAATGCCGCTTCCCCTCAAGAAATATGCACGAGTTTGTCTTACTGCAAAAATAATGGTACTTCCACCATCTATTTAATGAGGAAAATTATTTTCTTTGAGTCCAATTATTAAATTTTTCCTTAATTTTTAGAAACACTCTCAGCTGGAACGAATTTGGGAACGATATTCTTTTGGAAAAGGAAAACGGGCTCGGACTCGATTGAAAATAGTTGGCCAACTTGTCCTGAATCGTGTACAGTTCATGGGACAGTGAAACAACTCGTTTGGGGTGCTGCAATGCTGCGAAGTCCCCTACTCGCGGTAAATTGTATCACAAATGTGTTTATTCTCCATCAGCAGCCAATGTGTGCCGCCTATAATGACGGTATTTGTGCGAGTCAACTTAGTCCAACGCAAATACTCGTTCAAAAAGATGACCAGAGTCATATTCTAAAAACCGAGATTCAGGTGCAAATATTGGCAGTTAATAAGGATTACGTGGCAGTGTCTTCCGGTCGACAGATAGCTCTCTACAAATTAAAAAAAGAAGGCATTTTTAATACATCGTCATTGTCAAGTTTCGCTTGTGACACGGAAAAAATTCTCATTTATGAGAGCATTTTGGTGATTTTGACGCCAATCGTCATTCAATTGAGATCAATTGAGGGTACAATTATTCAAACACTTTCAACATTGCCCGAGGAGGGTGAACCAATAACGATGGAATTGACCGGACAGTATTTGACTGTTGCTTCATTGAATGGGATTTTGAAGATTTGGGATCTAGGTAAACGAGAAGCGAAATTATACACGCGAGCAATGACATGTTACGAGGCAATTAGCGATTTTGCCGAGATCATTGAAGCAAAATGCAATTCTGATTGTCGATACGTTTCAATTACTGTCGCAATGGCTAATTTAATGCCAAGCTCAATTTTATACGTTTGGGATATTGAGAGCGATCAATTGCACGAATTTGAATTTGCCAATAATGATGATGGAAGTGATGATTATTCTGCACTGTAAGTATTAACGATAATTATTGCAATAAGATAAAATTAAAAAAATTTTTAAGTACTAGCGTAATTAAATTTTCTATTTCATTTAAATATTTCAGAGTCACCAAGTGTAAAGGAAGATTAGTGACCGCACATTGTTGGGACACTGATGATCCCAGATTATTGATTTGTCGAGCACAAAAGCCAGAAATAAGGGATTCAAAATCAACGAAAGCTTTAAACGAATCTGATGTAAGTTTAATGAAAACTTTCCTGAATTATAATCATATTTATCATTCCTATTAATATTAATTATATAATTTTTTTGTCAGGAAACGACGAATGTTGTTTTGGTTTCAATGTTTGCGAGTTCCGATCACGGTATTGTCGTTCAGGATGTAAGATCCATGACGGATGACAATTGTCGTTTACTGGGTGTACAATCGCCTCATATAATAATTTTAAACTCTGAATTATCATCAGGCAGTGTGGGCAAAGTGGCACGTCTCGTGATGAAGGATTTTGAGGAACTGGAGGATTGTGATTTGAGTACAAAAAAAGCTATTTTGGATTTTTGCTTCTTTTTGAGTATCACCAACATGGACGAGGCATTTAAAGCAATTAAAACAATTAAAAATGAGACTGTGTGGAAGAGTTTAGCGAAAATGTGCGTGAAAACGAAACAATTGGACATGGCCATGTTGTGTTTGGGTCATATGAAACAAGCGAAAGCCGCGCGAGCACTTCGCGAAGCAATGCGCGACGATTCATTGACACTGGAGGCAAAAATTGGAATTCTCGCCATAGAACTTGGACTACACGTAAGATACTTGAAATAAAAATTATCATTTATTTTTAATTAATTAAATAATTTAATTTATAAATTTAATTTTTCATATTGAATGAAAATTTGAACGGCTTTTTTACAGAACGACGCGGAACGTCTTTTTCGAGAGGCGAAGAGATTGGATCTAATTGGATCGTTGCTAGAGGCTCGTAATAAATTCAAAGAGTCATTAGCCTTGGCATCGAGTGAAAATAAAATTCGTGAGAAGACATGTTACTATAATTATGCAAAAGCTCTGGAGCGACAGGGAAAAATAACGGAAGCCATAGAGAATTATACGAAAGCCGATTGCCATAGATTCGAAGTGCCTAGAATGCTTTTGCTCAAGCCTCGAGAGTTGCAAACTTATTTAAATACTTCCGAGGATCAGTAAGTTTAGTTTACATTTTCCTCTATTAAGAAGACATTTTTTCATTTTTGTTTTAGAAGTTCTTTTTTTCATTTTCTTCAATACTTGGAATGAAAGAATATGAAAAAAGAAAGAAAATTAATTCAAAAATTTTTCAGAGATGTGAAGAATTGGCATGCCCAATATACGGAATCAACAGGTGATATGGAAGGTGCCTTACGTTTATATGAAGTGGCACAAGATACTTTATCAATGACGAGATTATTGTGCTTTCTTAATCGAGAAGACGAAGCTTGCGAGCTGGTTATGAGAACAAATCATGCAGCTTCTGCATATCATTTAGCTGCTCACTATGAGTCGAAAAATAACGTCACTCAAGCAGTTCACTTTTATTCGATGGCTAAAGCTTACACGAATGCCATCCGATTGTATAAGGTATTATTCAATTGATTAATTATTTCCAAATTAATACATTTTTAGAATCAATTTTTAAGTAATTGATTATTTTACAATTAGGAGCACGACATGACGGAGGAATTGTGGCCATTGGCAATGTTGGCGCCTCGTCAATCGCAAATTGATGTGGCCAAATATTACGAGGAGAATGATCAACCCGATAAAGCGGTGTTACTTTATCACAAATCGGGATTGCTACGAAAAGCAATGGATCTAGCGTTCAAAACACAACAATACGATGCCTTGCAAATAATCACAATGGACGTGAATGCCGACTCAGATCCGGCATTAATTCAAAAGTGTGCCGATTATTTCGTGCAAAATGAACAAATCGAGAAAGCTGTCGATCTTCTTGCAACGGGGAAAAATTACATCGAAGCATTGCAATTAATTCAAGAGCACAATATCACGCTCACTGAGGATTTAGCCGAAAAAATGACAGTTGAGAAAGTGGAGAAGGATTTAGAACGTGAACGATTAAGAATCTCGACATTAGAGAGAATTGGCGAAATTGCATTTCATCAGGGAAATTATCATTTAGCGACAAAAAAATTCACCCAAGCTGGAAATAAATTAAGAGCAATGAAGGCATTACTAAAATCCGGTGATACGGAAAAAATTTGCTTCTTCGCTCAAGTTTCGCGACAACGGGAAATTTATATTATGGCAGGAAATTATCTTCAATCACTCGATTGGCAAAATCAACCGGATGTGTTGAGAAATATTATCAACTTTTATTCGAAGGGCAAAGCAATGGATTTGTTGGCGAATTTTTACGTTGCCTGTGCACAAGTTGAAATTGATGAGTTTCAAAATTATGAGAAGGCACTTGATGCTCTTAATCAAGCCAGTAAATGTTTGGGAAAAGTTGTTGATCCCAGAGATTCGGAAGTTCATCGAAGAGCTATTGAAGTTGTCAATGGAAGAATGTCAACGGTGAAAAGATATTTGGACATTAAAAGGTGAATTTAGGATAAAAATTTTTAGTTATCAAAAAATGATGATGTCAGATAATTTTATCAAAAAATATATAATATGTATTTTATTTTTTAGATTATTTGAAAGAGGTGATACGGAAACGGCCATGAATCAAGTGCGACATTTATTGGATACAAAAGGTGCTGATTTGGAGCAATCAGTACGTCGTGGTGATTTATTCGCAACTATAACTCAACATTTCGCGGATATTGGAAAAATGGAGAAAGCACGTGCAACTGTTGAAGAATTAAAGCGTCTCGTTCCTGGTATTAATTTGAGCTATTATTATAACGTTAATCTATTGGAAGCACTTGGCTATAAAATAAATGTCGAACGTGAGGACAGTTCAGACAAGGATGATGGAATTGAAGAGCTTCTCGGTGATTGAATAACGGTATCTCGTCCATTTCACTTTTGATCTCATAGAATTTAACATTACTTATTAGAGTAATTTAAGAATAAGCACTGAATAGCCTCGCTACCTCTTTACATCAAGGAGCAAATTTAAAACCCTTGAAAATTGCAAAATTTTCTTCAGATGTTTTATTTGCTATAAAGATAAAAAAAATATTAATATCAAAATCTAATACATACTTTGAGTCAGCTTTTAGATTCTCTTTTCTTGGAATTTTCCATAAATATTTAAATTGAAAATTCTTCGATTTTCTGGCGCAGAGTAAAATCTTATCCGTCCAATGATGTGATGATTGCATTATCTAGTTGTAGGATCAATCCGTCCAAAATGGAAAAAATTGTTAATAGAAATGTTAGTACTGTTGGAAAAAATTTCATTATATACATATTTATAATATTATTACAATTATTGAAAATAATTGAAATATATAATTATTAAGAATAATTGTAATAAAATATATATTTCAAAATTAAGAAATGTAATTTGGAATTTTATAAATGTTTGTTCAGCAAGTAGTGTGAATAAATAGAAATTAATTTAGAAAAGAACAAATATTATTTTATTATCAGCCTTAGAGGTTTTACAACGTTTTACATATCCTGGATATAGTACAGCGTTTCTTAAAAAAAAACGAAAAGAAAACATTTAAAAAATAATCACACTTAGTGCTGAACTAGAACGTTGAATAATAAATAAAAAGAATAGTTATAATCGAGTATAAAAAATATTAAGGCTAAGACTTATAACAATACTATTTCGTATTTTTAGTTTTAAAATTAAAAAAGTGGCGATGAGACATTTATCATTAGTGTCTCATGTTGTTTTCGTTAAAAAAAAGAAGAGTAGAAAAACTATCGCGTAAAAAACTTGAGGTATAGAATTTATACAAAATACGTTTTGTATTTTATACGTTTTAAAAAGAGAAAATGGAAAATTATTCTACTGTGGAGGGTTTCTTACATGGTGAACTTTCTTCGTTGGCATTATCTTCTTGTTTACGCTTTTTACGAATGAGATGAGAAATATCGTTGACGGATTTCTTTGATAGACCGGACGACGATGATCCCGACGATGAAGCACCACCATTCACAGCACTTGTACTCGCGCCATTTGAACAACTGCCAGCAGCCGATTTTTCGCGGATATTTTCAATAATACGTTTGCACGCTTCCTGTTTTGCGTCTTTCATGTCGGAAATTTTCTCTCCGATTTCCGGTAATAATTCTTTGAGTTCTTTTATTTCACCTGCAACACTGTAGAACGAATCGTCGCATTTTGGAGGTTCGGTGATTTGTTCAAGTTCCTTGATTCTCGCCTCGAGGATTGAACTTGCTTCTTGGAATTTCTCGATACTTGTATCAAATTCATTTGTATAGGCGTAAGCTAAACCAAGTTGATAGTAAATTTCGGCAATTGCTCGCGGTTCGCAGGGTTCAAGTTTTTGCAATAAATCTAAGCACGCCTCAAAATCAGTCATTGCACCAACTGCATTTCCTCCCTCAATTGCAACCTCGCCGAGCAATCTGTGAGCTTCCGCCAATAATTTCCAGGCTGATGGACCACGTTTTAGAATTATCAGTTTTGCAAGATCGAGCACTTCCCAAGCGACCTGTGTTCCATCAGAGAAATTATTAATAAATACAATAATTAATTAATCTAACTTTTGTAAAATCAATCAATAACTTAATATTTAATTCACAAAAAAAATTATATAAATTCTAAATTGTTTTGAAGGTAAAATTATTTTCGCGAGTGTTTGAAAAACAAACATCAAATTTTGAACAGTATCTTATCGCTAAGCTTCTAAAGACTGTTTATACAGGTGATATAGTGTTTGAAAACAAGATAAAATTATTTTCAATTCTATAGTATAAATTTCTGATTTTCTTTGGAAATGAAATATTAGTTGTTTATTTGAATTAGATTAAAATTCTATTGAAAGTCAGGGGACTGTGACATTAATAAATTTGAAGAAAGTAAATAAATGTTCTTCAAGGATTACTTTTCATGCAAACAATGAGAAAATTTAATAATCCATGAGTTTAAAATTTTTTATTCCTAGAGAAGACATTAAATTTTTTAGTTTTTAAAATTATTTTCTTACCTGCAAATTGTCGATTTCTTCCTCCTCCTCTCCATTTTCCATCATACTGTCATTTCCAGCGGAAGATTCTCCATTGGTCACTTTACTGGAACCAGGAACGGCTTCATCTGATGATTTCGTTTTACTTTCTACAGTTTTCGCTTCCTTATTTTCTTCTACTTTCGATGTCGAATTATCGGAGGCTTTTTCTGCTTCTTGTTTTGATTCCTCCATTTTCTGCTCGTCAACTTTTTTCTCTCCCTCGGATTGATTAGCTTCTGGCTCCTTCTTAGAAGTTTCATCTTTTGACTTATCAGCTGCCTTCTCAGCAACTTCGTTCTTTACCTCCTTTTCAGCAGTTTCATTTTTCTCTTCTGATTTGACTTCGTTTTTCTTCTCATCTTCTTTAACTTCAGGTTTCTCTTCTGTTTTAGCAATTTCGTTTTTCTCTTTCTCTTCCGTAACTTCACTTTTCTTGTTCTTTTCTTCCTCTGTCGTAACTTCTTTCTTGTCTTCGTTTTCAGTTACTTCCATTTTGTCCTTGTCTTCAGTTGTTTCAGTTTTGTCTTTACTTTCAGTAACTTCTTTTTTGTCTTCTTCAGTAATTTCCATTTTATCTTTATTTTCAGTTACTTCGGTTTTATCTTTGCATTCAGTAACTTCTTTTTTGTCTTCACTTTCAGTAACTTCCATTTTATCTTTATCTTCAGTTATTTCTGTCTTATTTTCAGTCTGAGTAACTTCAACTTTGTCCTTATTTTCGACAACTTCGGTTTTGTTTTTACTATCAGCAACTTCGTTTTTGTCATTACTTTCAGCAACTTTGTCTTTATTTTCAGCAACTTCGCTTTTGCTTTCGGAAATTTTGTCCTTGTCACTAATTTTTTCCTTGTCTTCTTTGTCAGTTACTTCGCTCTTTTCATCATTGGAGTCTTTTTCGTCGCTCTTCTCGTCATCGCCTTCTTCGTCATCGTCACCTTCCTCCTCTTCGTCGGAATCATTTCCAGGTACACCGGCACCCAATACGTTGCTTTCCTCTCGCGCGAGTCCGAGAAGTGCACGACCGTAAAGTAAGTAGGGTTCGGCCAATTCGTCCGCACGTTCTCCATGATCTTTCACCAAAAGTTCGAGAGCTTGGACCAAAGTATTTACGGCATTATTATAGTCGCACACCAAGAGGTGACGTTTTCCAAGAGAAAGAGCTGATGCTGCATCAAGAGGCGTCTTTTCTGTTACGTCAGCCATCTACAATGAAATTCACAATATTAACATTGTTTCAAAACAACTTAAATTTAAATTATAATTTTAATTAATTTCTTTACTGTAATTTTAAAATTAAAAAGAATTGAAGAAAACTTGAAATATTTTTTTTAAAAAGTGATTCTGAAATTTTTGATAAGTTTCATTGGTGTCTAGTTTTAATTTCGAATTAATTGCAATTACAATTAACAGTAATTTCACAGCAGTTTTGTATCTTTTTCTAATTGTTTTTATTTTCCACTTTTGTGGTCCCGTTGAGATCACTTCCGCTTTAGGATTATAAATTGTAAAAGATACAAGTTGCTGGAAGAGTTTCAAAAAACGTACATAGTTGCAAATATTTGTGAGAGAGAAAATTGAGGACACTTGAAGGAAAAAAAGTTGTATATATTCTTTATCGTATTATCTCCAGCATCCAAAAGGGGTGGGTGAGGATATTTTCATCATTGATTCTAAAGCGTCGTCGCGACGCAGAGGGCGTCATGGTACCAGAACAGGGTGGCGAACTCCCGTCATATGGAGTTAGTCTACATTTGAAATTTGTACCGTGAAGTAAATTCGAACAGGTGCAATTGTTAGGCGCCTGGGGTATAATAAGAAATGGAGACTTCACGTGTACCCAGGCCTCCTGCACCACGTCTCATTTTTCTCTTCTGCACCCTCACTCTTACTTTTGCAGGTAAATATATCTCGATTTAAATTCAATAACGAAGAGAAAAAAAAGAGAAAAAACAAAATGACAATAAATAAAATGAATAAATAATTTCAGCAACTGGGATGCTGTGTGCGGCAATTATGTCCGATTATTGGGAAGAAGTTGAATGGAACAGGGAAGCATTATCACAGGCAAATATCAATCCCACGTGGTATTTGGATGGTAAAGTAGCCATGCTTGAAGCATTACCTGGCTATGGAAGTTTTCAACGATTTCAGAAAAAACACGCATTTTTGGTTCCAATGCACGGTGGAATATGGACAATGTGTGTATCACTCAGTGGTGAGTTTACAAAGCAATTGCGTAAACAAAATTTTTTAAAATCTTTACCAGCACATTTCAAAATAATTCCAAAAAGTCATTTTCATAAATCGAAAATTCTTATCTTTTAGAAATCAATTTGAAATTTAATTTCAGTATTAAAAAAAGGGACAATTTGAAGTCGAGAAGAAAAAATTAAATTTGGCAAGGAATTTGCTTGGGATTTGAAAATTTGAATTTTGAAATATTGCTGACATTCCTAAAAGTTAGTTTCAAAGTTCAGGTTCAAAAGTTCGTTTTCTTGCTCTCATGTCAATTTCTTGGAAGGTTAAGGGAATACGCACACAATGTTGAAAGCTTTTAAAAGACCTGTGTAGGTGTATATAGCTTTAAACACAAGGAAAATCTGAGAAAGAATTTCTTAAGCGCCTTGACTCTGACAGCAAAATATCGACCAGACGATTATAATCTAAATTACGAAGAGCACATGCTTTAAATTACGTAATCCTCCCGTCTTTTTGTTTTCTCCTAAGAAATTAATTTCTTCAAACAATACACAAGAAAAGACTCCTGAAAATAGAAAATAAATTAAATGAAACAATTTGAAGAGAACTCGATAAAAATTAATTGTTATATTCAAGTCAAATTTAGAAAATGATTCAATAGTAAAAAATGTTTTCGAAGAAGATTAAAACCAAATACTGAATTAATTAATTATTTTTCAATAAGAAATATAAAATTTCATTTGGTCAAAGTTAATGACAAAATGGGTTTTGCAATAAAATACATAGTCGTTGGTAGTTTTTATAGCTCAATTTCGCGGAAGAAAGATTTCCATTAATCCGTTGAAGATTAATGGAAAATCAATGTCAGAAATATCTGTTATAGAAAAGATAAAATATTTGCCCCATTATAAATTTTATAACGATATTTTCCATTTTCATTCTATTATTAAAATGAGAAAAAAATCATAAAATGAAAACGAAAAAGCTTAAATCATCCTTGAATTATTTTTTCGATTTACTCAATGTTTCGTGGTGCATTAATATTATTTCAGAAGTACCTTGAACTAGGTCGAAGGAGCATTTCAAAAGTAAATGTGTGAAAGAGAATTTGTTTTCTGTCACATTTGTGGAAAATATGTGCCAAAGGTAATAGAAAACGTGATTCAATTTTTTGTATCTTTTGATACGTAATTTCACACTTTTTCAAAAATCATTTTCATTAAAAAAGAAAGAAGCGTAAAATTTTTCACTCTCCGTCTAAAAAATTGTTCCAATCTTTTAGAATAAAAATAAAAATAAAAAAATTGAATGTAAAGATTAAAATCGAAAAACGTAATTAATAAATGAAAGAATTGAAGAAAAATTAAAGAAAAGCGTAGGCTATATTTAAGATGAAAATAAATGGAAAAATTAAATGCAATTTGTCGAGTCGATATACAACTAAAATACAGAGCAGACAAGTTTCGTTGAATTAGTTTTTAAAGGTTTTACTATTCAAAGGCACATTTTATGCTTCTCTACCACGCCAAGTACAAGTTATTACCTATTAGCATTTCTACAATTGTTTCGAATTATGCACGCAACTGTATGGACCAATTCAAATCCTTTATGACTTATGCAAATCAATTAGGAATTATAAAAAAAAATTCTTTGCAGTAAAAAATGATTAAAGACAGTTATTATATGACTTTATCAATTCAAAATATGCTTTGGACATAAAATCGAAATTAATTCTCATTCTCCGAGTCATTAATTCTATTTTCATATCTCCACAAAATCACCAAGCATTATATAAAATTCGACCTCAAGCATATAAAATAAAATAAAAATAAAATAAAATAAAATAAAATAAAATAAAATAAAATAAAATAAAATAAAATAAAATAAAATAAAATAAAATAAAATAAAATAAAATAAAAATTTTTTTAAAATACGTTTCAATTCTTCTGAAAAATATTCGGAAATGAAAATGACAAAATAGTATTTTTAAATATAAAATTGAGACACAATGAGTTGCAATGAAGCGGTTAATATGAGAAATGAGTTGGGATTTTAAAACAGGATGAAATGATAAATGAAGAGTTTACAAAAGTGTTCATTTTAACCTAGACCTAGTGAACTCTATCTCCGATCGATTTCCACCCCAAGTAAGATTTATTATTACCCGATTGTTGAATTTACTTCTCACAAAATGTTCGCTTATGACATGATAAATCTCACATTTATCA
>JUFY01032507.1:15092-56766 GCA_001855655.1 Leptopilina clavipes
TGATGTCAGTTATGTCTGGCAGTGGATAAGCGTCCACTAAATCCCAGCACACCAATGACATCAACGATGTTCGGCAATGGACAACCATCGGCGGACTTAATAAACTGTTTGGAAAATTTTGCTAATCAGTTACCATATCTAAAATATTGATAAATACAGTCGACTCTCGATAACTAAACATTCTTAATAAATTGAACTTGGATTCAATTTGAAAACTTGGAAATATTTTTACGTACTTTGCGATTCAATTTATCCACAAGAGTCGACTGTACTTCCAAAGAGAGAATTTACAAAAAAATCTTTTTAATAAAGTGTTTGGAAAAATTACATTTGGAATTATGAAATAATTGTTTAAATTTAAATCCAAATATTGGGAACAAATTTTCAATACAAACGACGGGAATAATTTCCAATGGTAAATTTTTACTTTGGAAAAGATAAAACTGCATGTTATTAGTATTTGGTAATTTCGGTCAAAAAAAAATCTGTTGGAAACTTGAAAGAAAACCGCTTATTTTCAATTCCCTTTGGTTCTCATCTTATTTTCTATTTACGTTAACAAAAAAAAAAAATTGTAGTGGAATCTGTAGAAAAAAGGAACGATGCTTTCAGATTAGGAAAACCCAAGCGATCTCAGTGCTTTAAACATCTTTTTGAGGTTCAGTTTGCAAACGTGCTTTTTTCTTGTCGCGAATGAATTTTCCTCAACTTGCGCCTTTTCTCACTATGAAAAGAAATCTGCTGGTCCAGCGGACACTTTTGCAACCGGCTGCAATTAATTTCTCCCTCAAGAAGTTCATCCCAAAGTTTAATAAAACTGGTACGACTTTCCTACTCTTGACATTCTCTTTCGTTTGGAACTTTTGCAAGGCACTTTTATAATATTAGTTTCAAAACTATTAAATGTGAAGTTAGTACTTGTGACAAAGAAAAAGAAAATGTTCTCCCTATTTTTGCGAATAAAAAACGAAATAAAATGAATTTTTATTTAATTAAATACTAATTTCTAAAATGAAAAAAGCAAAAGTTCATTATTTTTCAGCCACTCAATTACTGGATTCATTGTTTTTAATATAATAAACAAAAAAATACTAAAAACCACGTCGCACACTCACTGCACTTTACTCTACACACTTGTAATTCAGAATCTTTCGTATTGTTCATGACTCATAGTCTTATAAAGATTTAGATTCCACCTCTTCGCTAAAGTTTAACGCTCATGTTGACACTGCACTGCTAACATTGCAACTGTAGGTAATTTTAGAAATAAATTGGCTATTAAATCTTTCTTTTATTCTTCAGTTAGACGTCCCCTTACCCCAGGACTTTAACTATTCAGAATTGTGTAAACGATAGTAAACTTTCTTTTAGTATGTTAACTGACGTGACTCTAAAGGTGAATCACCCTCCGTAAACTTTATGATAAAGGTCGTTTCTATATAGAGAATAGAGAGGAAAATATCCTCATAAAAAGCATAAGCTTGTAAATATTTTTATCAAAAAAATGGGATAAAAAAATATTTAAAGAATCTATACTTGTATATCGATGGCAACAGATGATCCACTATTTGATTTAGATGTACATTCTTTTTCCTCTGACCTCGCGTCACAAGACGGTGGAAGTCAATTTAATCCTATTACATAAAAGAAAAAAAATTATGGAGCGCGGATCTCTCACAGGAATATCGAACATCGAATGTTTTGAAAGCACACCAATGCAGATTGAGGTTGTCCTACAATATGAAAGAGAATACTCACTGACAGAAATCTAATCGAAAGAAGAAAAAGAAGAAGAAGACTTTTCGTTCTTGGGTTTTTCTCATTTGCCTCGAAAACATCGTATACCTTTTTCTATTTCTCCTTTTCTTTTCGATTTTCTTCTGCATTATATAATGTCAATTTAGCTTATAAAAATTTCACGAGAGAGGAAAATTTCGAAAAGGTACAACCACCATTCGTTTATATATTAAATATAGTTACACACATATCAAATATTTTCTCTACAATTTTCAATTATTCTTTTAGTTTTAGAAAGTGCAATTTTGAAACAAGATCTTTCTGTCGATAGTGAGTTTTTATTTAACCGACCATCGGGTATAAAAGTATCTTTTTCCTCTTGGAAAAACAAATGCTGGGGTCACAGAAGGTTAATACCCCCCTGTACCCTTTTATATGCATATATACACACACAAAGCTGTATCGATTCGAGTGCATGCGTGGGCTTCCAGTACCTACGCGAACACTTTAATATTGATACAATTTTGCAAAGATCAATCACGTGATTAACGAAGAATGCTTTAAAAAAAAATGATAGCGGGTATAGATTTTTAACTGATTTTACTAAAAGCAATCCGCTATAAAGTGACGTGACGTAAATATTTTTTCATCAAAATTCAAAACAAAAATATATAATAAATACTTTTCTAATGAAATTTATTTTTTTCCACGTGAATGAAATTGAACAAAAATTTTTTTTTTTATTTAACTTTTTCACTCTCTAATGAATTTTTTTTTTTGTAAAATGAAACACTAAAGAAGTTTAATTGAACATTTTTCAGAGATTTTAAATTGTGACATTTTTTTGAAAAGAGAAAAAATATTTTTTAATTACACTTAATTTGAATCAATTTATTTTCAAAATTTACAATAGATTGGACATTTTTCTGTCGGAGATACTAATTGATAACGCTACAAAAATTTAAATTAATGGAAATTTTAATTAATTTTCGTAATCAAAAGACTATTTTTCAGGCGTAGTAATTAAATATCGAACGTGTTAATATGTCGACAAGTAAATAATAAATTTAATTTATTGACAATAACAGATTTTTATGGAAATGATAAAAGATATTTAAAATTCTTGTATTGCAAGTAGGAGATTTACAAACGGTTATTAATTGACCATCAATGAAATTTAGTAATGAGAATAAAAAATTTATTCATTATTTATCTTCTCCTGTTGTGAATGATTTTTTAAAAGGTACAAAATTTTTATCAATTACTATTGTCTTCTTTTCTCTCTCTCTCTCTCTCTCTAAAAAAGCCTTTATGTAATGAAATAGGAGAGAAATGGGAGAAGATCAAGGTGGATCTTTTTAAAAAGAATTGCCTTTCGTGGACAAGTGGCGTATTTCGACTGTGGAAACAGTTTAATGTCAGGAAAGTACATGGTCATAAAATGTACGCCCCTTTCATGAAATGGAGACCTGGTATCGGAAATCTTAAGATTCTCACTGGTATCAGGGATATTTTATGCGACAGTTACTTAACGTCGAGTCACTTTTATTGCACACGACTACGCCCTCCCAGGAAGTCCATTCGTCTAAAATAAATGAATAAGGAAATGGATTTTAATTTAAATGATAAAAAAAACTTCACGATCTTCAACCCTCTAACTCTCTTCCTCTTCAGTCTACTGACACTATTTCAGTCTATATTTAAAAACAAATTTAAGATTTAAAATAAAAAAACTTTAATTGCTAGGTGTAAATTTTTAAAAATTGATTCTTTGAAAGGAAATTTATTTTTTACCAAAGTGTTTAAAAAAGCTGAATTGAGAACTAAAGAGAACTAAATTTTTGTTTTTGAAGATTTTATAAAAAACTAAAGGGGTTGAATGTTTTGGATTGAATTACAATGAAACCCGCTTGCAAAAAAAAATTTGTTAATAAACTGGAGAGCAAATGAAATACACGAATTTGAACAACAAAGTTATTTTCAAATATGAGCTTTTACTGGCTTTCACAAAAGCCAAACGTTGAAACTGATTGCATTTAGTGTTCACACTGTGAGCGACAAGATCAAAGTGAAATAATTGATATTAAAGCCTTTTCATAACCTGCATAAATCCAGGTTGAAAATTTCGGTCACAAAGCTGAAATAACTCGAAATCTGAAAATGATATCGCAATAATGTATTTGGTTACAAACTGATTTGAATCTCCAGTTTTTAAAAATCAGTATTTAATTCTCCAATATTTGTGCAGTAATTTTGTAAGAATTGGTTTTTGACTATTGAATACATTTCAGAATACAAAGTCGATAATTTTCTGTCGATCGTCGGTAAAGTAGTGAGCCGCATTACCATACGGCGCTGTTATTCTCGTGTAGCGTCGTCTGCTTGACGGAGTCACATCAACGAGTTACAATTTTTGGTTTGTCAGTATTTCTCAAAAATATGGACTTCTTCAAATGACACGTGCTAATAGAATAAAGGATGGTCAATTAATTTCCGTTTGTAATAAATTGTTCCCAGGAAAAAGTTTTTTTATGCTCGATAAGTATATTTAGAAAGATTACAAAGACTCCCAAGAGTAGTAATTTAATGTTTAAAATTAATATTATCGTAGTAGAGAATTTTTTATTACTTTCTATTTTCTTCTAAAAAATTCAACAAAATAACCAAATATGCGTTAAATATTTTCATTTTGGAAAAAAATTTTCTCCAAAATTTGTGCAGTCTCTAAACAGACGGAAGCTTTGAAAATGTAATTTACATTTTTAGAGAAGGCTAAAATTTGCATAAAGGCAAAGAGTGTAAGAGAGAGAGGGAGAGTGCAGGAAGCAGAGATTTCCATTTTGCAGTAATTTGTAATAACGACGGGCATAACTGTGAGTAAAAACTTTCATTAAATATTTCAAGGATATGGTGGTTCTAATGAGAGTCGTTTTACTCTGGAGAGTTGCAGTGAAAATTGTTTAATTCTTTTACACCTGAAAAATTTCTTCCTCATGAAAAACCCAAGTGTTCTTTTAATTATTTAAACTCAAGTCTATTAGCACCTGTCATTTAAAATAGTCCATATCTGAGGACATTTTTACACACAAAAAAGTGAGTTTTAAAATATTTTGTATTTTTACTCTAAAAAAATTCGTATTTACAAACGAAAATTAATTGACCATCCTTTAAAAAATATATCCATTAATTATTAATATGATCGTTCACAAATTAAAACTGATTTAAAAGTTTATTTTTTGGGGTGTAATATATTTCTATTTACTTATTTTTAATTTTATAAATCTAGAGTGTAAAATAGGGAACAGATTTTTAGTCTATAAAATTATTTTGCAAACAAATTATTACAAACGAAAATTAATTGACCATCCTTTAATTATTAATAGGATGATTCACAAATTAAAACTGATTTGAATGTTTATTTTTTCGGGTGTCTTTAGAAACCACGTCTTACACCTTACAATCTTGAATGAATATATGTTTCCACGACGAAATGAGGTTTCACTTTATATACATATATCTATATATAGTTTGATTTTGAGAAGGAGAATTTGTCGAATTTAAGTTCCACTGATGTTTGTGCGCGTATACCTATTGATTCAATGGCATGCTTAATACGTAAACACGTGCAAAACACTTCCGTGCAAATCCAAACGTTGATTGAATAATACCAAGAGGTTTCTGGAAATCCTTGTGGATTTCGTGCATCGATGAAACATGTTCTCAATCACGTGCGTTCTAATGAATGCCTCCTCCATTAATGCAGAGCACTGACTCGACAAACTTAATAAGCTGCTTGATAAATATTTCCGTTAAGTATTTCCAAAACACAATTCAAAAAAAATGTTTTAGTAAATATTCAAAATTGCTAGTTTCAGTGTCTCAAAATTTAGACAGGGGTTAATTTTTCTTCTATTTGTAATTTTTTTTTTTAGAGCAAATTCTCAACCCTTCCTCTAACTTTCGTCTGTTTTTGAAAGGTAACTATCGTTGAAATTACAATACCTTTCCCTTAACACGACCCAACGACACACTCATTTTTCCGCGAAAGTTGTGAGTCCGTTTTCCAAAGAACACTCAAGTCTCAACCTATTTTCGTCTCGAATCTCCAGAAAATGGGGCGAGTGAGAATGGGTTTGTGTTTGCGAAGCCTTTTGCGGTGCTCTTCGTGCCGAGCCAACGCTCAAGACAATGGCGCGAGAGGATCCGAGTAGTGAGAAAAAAAACAAAAAAAAAAAAAAAAACCCTCGAGAATCGTATAGAAAGATATCTCGTTTTCTTTTCCCTCCCAGGGATGTATTACTTTTTCAACGATTTGAAGAGATAGGAAAGTTTTTTCTCGTGAATGCTTTTGACAAAATTCATATATATATATACAATTGTTTTGCATACGCATTGGAAAGGAAATTTTCCTTTGTTGCAACTTGCAAAAAATTGTTTTTGTTTTGTAAACATGTCTCAAAAATATTTTTATTTGCATTTTCTGATGATTTCTAATTTTTGACAATCATTAGAAAAATTCAAAGGTACTTTTGGAGTTCTGAAAAGACTATTTTCTATTATGAAAAATAAACTCTCACGTAAATAATTAATAAATCGTTCGAAAATCATTTGGTGTTACATTGAACTTTAATTACGGAATACGTTAGTGTAAATTATTATTATTATTATTATCTAGAGATCAATTAGACTATTCAATATTTTATTGTGAAAAAGTGTCGATTCTGTAAAAAAATAATTCCGATCCTAAACAATTTTATTATACATTATTATTATTGTTACTATTACAAACGGAAATCAATAGACCATTCATTATGTTATTATTATTTATTATTATTATTGTTATTATTACAAACGGAAATCAATAGACCATACTTTATAAAACTCGACATGAAATGTGGACATAGAAAATAGTTAAACAAAAATTGTAGCCAACTATTTCTTCGACTGCTCATCCAATTTTAAATGAAAGCTATCTCGCCTCTTAAATAAACATTAAAAACTTGTCTTGAAAAATTCTAAAGAAGAATCAGAAAGGAAAGATTAGATACGACCCTCTTGGGATGCTGCTGACTCTCATTTTTCCTTTCATTTCGCTCTCTTCCAGTTATACGGCCCTGCTTCTGTCTCGTACGATCTTTATAGCCACTTTACCCCTGGTCTCTTTTTTCCCCCCGTCGAGTTTTGCCGTCGTCTCTCTAGCTGTACACTCGCTCTTGTTCGATTTTCTTTTTCCTCGATATTTTATTTCTTTCTCGACTTCATCTATATAACAAGTACGCAGACTCTGTAGTGTCTTATATATTTCAGTATTCACCAATTTTAAGTAGCGATTTATTTCTATACTTTTAAATATAAAAGTATTGCGAGATCAGTATGGAAAAAGAAATTCATATTCAAATTGAAAATTCATGATCGACATGAGGCTCGTAAGTTTTCAAAAAAAAAAAAATTGGCTTTCAATGGCAGTTCTTCTAAGTTGACGTTAAGAATTCGAAAATATCAATTGTACTGAATCAATAGTGCAGTCACGATTCCATTCTTGAATACTGTGGCGAGAGATAGACATTTACTTCTTGAATACTTCCATTTTCATTATTCCTTGGTCCTTTTTCAATTTCCCTGACTCTTGTGTCTTATATTCTATATTATTTTATAAGTAGTCCAGTAAAAAATCGACACTAGCAAAGATAAAAGGCACAATGGTAAAAATACTTTAATTTAAATTTATAAATCTCAGAGTATAATCAAGGGTCCATCTTTTTAGTCTATAAAATTATTTTGCAAAAAATTAATTACAAACGGAAATTAATTGACCATACTAATTTATTATTTTTATTTTTTATTATATTTTTATTTAGTTCTATCTAAATTATACTTCAATTATGATTTAAATTAACACTAGCCTCGAAATTGTAATTTTCAACAATAGTTGCATTCCAATGTATTTGAAATTAAATACGAAAAAGAGAATTGAAGAATTAGATTGATCATTACAGATTCATTGTAACAGTATGTGAAAATCCGATTTGCCCGCGCAATTTCATCAGTCTTCCAATAAAAACTCGACACTTGCCGAGTATAAAAGGCAATATTCCGCTTTCAAAGTGATGCTAAAAAAACGAGGAGTTGAAGGAGAATTAAAGTTCTCGAGAAATAGTAAAAGAGAAAGAGAGAGTGTGTTTCTATATGAAATTCGTGTAAATTGCACGCCATCCATGTGCCTCCAGAAGCTGATGGCAAAAAGATTATTATTATGCAGAAAAAGTTGTGGTAAAAACAATGTAATTAGAAGAAAAAAAGATCAATTTAATCCATCCGCACCATCCGCTATGAAAATTAACTTCGACGGCAATTTACACACCATTATTTACTTTTTAATTCGTTTTTGTGGCAATTTGAGAAAAGGAAAAAAGTTACAATTTGCATTTAAAGAAAAAGAAAAAACAATTTTATAAATTACAAAGAATAACGAATAGTGTTAATTTGCTTTGGGGAAACACAATTTTTTTTTCAACTTTCTTTTCAGAATTGGGATTTCAATTCAAGCGCAGTAAATTCCAAACCCCAAAAGTCGGAGATGAAACACAAGAGCCATTACTGCTAATCAGACGAATCTGATCCCACTGCGGGTTTTAGGGGCTTAAGGACATCGTTTGAAGACGCGCCCACTGAAGATATATACAGTCGATGCTCTCCGAGAGTATAATTGAAAGTTGAGGACAGAACCACAGCCCCAAAACTTTCTTGAAAGGGTAAAACCGCAGAGTACCACTGACATCGAATGTATATCTCTCTTTCTCGCAATATATATATATATATATATCCATGGTTGAGATATCCTTTTCTGAAGATCCTTCTTAAATATCGTGAAAAAGATAAGAAAATATTTTTCTGTTTAGAGAAATACAAATTTAAATATAAAAGTTAATAAGTAAATAATAATATAATTACGCAACTGTTAATCAATTTCGAAAATAGCTCAGAAATTCACATAAGACCTTTTTAAGAGTGAGAAGATTCACCATCTGATGTTTACTGTTCAAGCACCGACTCTGGAATGACAATTCTTGAGAAGTGAGTTTGTTTACTTGAACATGTGTCGATCACAGAGTGCACTTATGTGGATAAAATAGTTGGGCAAATATTTTAATTATTATCATTTTGCGTAGAAATTGTCGACACTATTTTACATGGAAGTTATTATTTACAGTTGGATTTATTACAAACGGAAACTGAAAAGACAATATTGTACCAAAAGGGAGCTGGAAGATTGCATTTAAATGATTGAGAAAGTGTCAAAGATGGTCAAGTTTTGCGACTTTCAAAAGACATGAACCAAATGAGAGGTTTAATTTGAATTTGCAATTTGAACTGGAGGTGGTTCTAACAAGGAGGCTTACAGAGTATAGACCTCGGTAGTTCTGTAGGATAAGGGACGGTTTATTTAAAGGGTGTGGTTTTTAGTGGGTCGACCAGAACAGCAGAGGTCACTCGAACGTAATCTTGAACTACAGGCACCATCGGTATTTAAAAGCAGATTTCCCACTACCCTCAATATACAATTTCCCAAATTTTTATTTTATTCCCGACTTCCCAAATTAATTTAGAAATTAATCATTCCCAATGTTTATTTAATTCTAACTTGCTAAATTAATTTAGAAATTAATTGCTCCCAATTTTTGTTCAATTCTAACTTCCGAAATTAATTTAGGAATTAGTTCATTCTAATTTTTATGAAATCCTAATTACCTGTAAATTAATTAATTTGGAAAGTTACAATAAAAAAAAATCAGTTTCAAATTATTTCTGATCTTTACAAAATACATATTTTGTAGATAATTTATAAAAATTGGTTTACTTATTTGTCTTTTGAGTGATGTATTTATAATATTTAACACATGGAGGCAGGTGTGTGAGCTTTTTCCCTTCTTTTTTCTAGTCACGTGTGTGGACTACAAACACTCGAGACTTTGCGCGCACAACTCGAGGATGCAAGAATCCCGGTAAACCGGGCGTGAAACGGACTTTGATGTAGAAAGGAAGGATTTTGCGGTCGTGGCGAATGGGGCGTGAATAATCTTCCTGCTTCTATTCACAGTCGATAGATGGAAAGAGAAGCGTCCTAGCAGGGCAGACTATATTTTTTCCAGTAGATCAATGTCCGATATTCTTTTTCCTCTCTCTCTCTCTCTCTCTCTCTCTCTCAATATCATGTTTTCTGCATTATTCCTCTTCTTTTTTACTTCGAAGAAAATTTTTTTTCCAAACAAGAATAATTTACATTTAAAAATGTTGTCGGAAGTAAATAAAATATTTCATAAGGCTTGAGGAAAAATTTTCTCATATCGTGAATTTATTTCATTTATGTAAGATTGCTTATTTGAACTAAACGGAATCTGTTTCATACTTCAAGGGAGAAATTCTGAGCTGTTTTGAAAATTAGTGCAAGGATTTTTTAATATATTTTGTTAATAAATTTCTTTGTTAATTTGAATAATGTTACGTTATGTATTGAATATTTTTATGTTCTGTAAAATTATTACCATGTCATGTGTCGCTTATCTTTAAGAGTGTACACAGAGACATCAAATAATAGTGAAACTTTTTCTATATATAGAAAATATATATTTTTATTTATTTTTTATTTTATTCTATATATAGAAAATATATAAAAAATATTTCACATTCTTTTTTCTTTTCACTGCTTCCATTTTTTATATTTTACTTTTATTTTCTATATCAAATTGCTAACAAATTCCACTTTTTACTTTTTGCATTCTTCCAAACAGAAAAAAAATTTTTTTTGGGAAAATTTAAACAAAAAATTAGCATTTTAAGTTACTTTAGTTGGAAAAAGAGAAAAAGTGAATGATGAAAAGGGGGCGGAAGGGTGTAAGTAATGGAATTTTTCGATCAAGTATTAAGGCAGCAAACAAGAGCAAACGAGGTTAGAAAACGTGAGGCTGACCAGTAACTTCTTTATCCACTTCTGGGAAAGGGAGAGAAAGAGAGAGAGAGAGAGAGAGACTTACTCTCCTAAGTGAAAGCAGGGAGTTACGATCAGACAAAGTAGCCACTTTATCTACTCTAACGATGTGATCAGTTTAGAAATGGATGTTTACTCAACATTTTGCGCTCCTTTTTGGAATTGCAAAATTGCAACTCAAACATAAAATTAGAATTAATCTTGGAAACTTTTCTCTCGAAAGATGTAGAAGACAATCTTAAAAGTTCTCGAGTTTCAAAGTGAGAAGTAAAATATTAACTATATTTTATCCACTTTTTTCTAATCAGAATTTTACAAATTCAAGTATAAGAGAATGGAAAAAAATTAACTAATCATTATTTTTTTTTGAAAGGAAGGAATGAATCTTGTGTTCCTAGAATATTGAAAATGGTTCAATAATCGCTCACTTAGGTGCGCTGTGATCGACACCTAATGGAGTAAACTTAGTCACTTTTCACGAATTGTCATTCTAGGGTTGGTGCTTGAGCAGTGAACATCAAATGGTGAAACTTCTCACTCTTAAAATGGGTTTATGTGAATTTCTGAGCTATTTTCGAAATTGATTAACGTAATTAAATTGCGTAATTAAATATCTAAATAATTAAACAAACATATGAGAATCACAACAGTTCTTGATCAATCCATATTTTTAAATCAATTGCGGTGGTTTTGCGCAATTTATTAAAAAATAAAAATTTCGTAAAAGACGAATAATTGAATGTATAAGGAAATAATAAAAGTTCTTGAGTTTTTAAAATCAAATGTAAAATGTTGTCGATATTTCACTTTTTTTCTAATTGGAATATTGCAAACTCAAGCGTATGAAAGTAAAAAAGAAATAAACTTGATCTTGTACTTTTTTTCAAACTAAAGGAACGAATCTTGAGTTCCGAGCCAGAATCAAAAAGTAAAAGAGTGGAAACTTTCAAGTTTTGTCATTTCTCGTGATCTTGTTCCATATAAAGGATTCTCGTTCGAACTTTAATATTGTCAAATAAAGAAGGAACATCTCGCTGATATTAATATATTGAATGACTCTCTAGTATTTTTTCAATTTTGCTTACATTTACATTCGATTTATTTAAATAGTATTAATTAACTTTTTGGAAAAATAAATTATTAAAATAAATGTAGGCAAAAATATAAATTGGTAGTAGTACTGTATTTAATTAAAAAAGGACTTAGGCATTACACATTAAATTATGATTTGTTGATAATTTAAAACTTATTCAGTAACAATTATCTCTGGGTGAAAATTTTAATTATTCACGATTGCTCCAAGCAACTTTGTTTCAGTTTATTAGAGACATTAGTTAAACAGTTAATTTTAACAAATGTGGAGGGATTACAAATGGATTTATTTATTAACATTAAATATTATCTCTGAACATGCGGTTAATTTAAACCTTATATGTTTAACTAATTTGTGTCGAACAAAAATGACAAAAAAAAGATTTGGTAAACTTGCAAAATTGTTTATATATAAAACGAGGAAGAGAAAACTTTTAAGTGGCGAATTAAAGTGCAAAATTTATTCAAAGAATTGCTCGGTATTATTCTGGTCACGTGCGCATTTTTTTTTACGCGCCAGATCGCCTTATCGTTAAGTTCTGACAAAGAATAAAGTGCCACTCGTCTGGGTGCGTCTTAAACAAAGCGTGACAACGTGATTAGTGACGCGCGATGCGATAAAAAATGTGCCGTGAGATTAAAACATTGAAGAAAACTTTTATTTTTTTTTTATCAACTTCAACTTTTCCAAATGCTTATTAAAAGGGAAAAATTCAGATTATTTGTTCATTCTTTTTAAGTTTTTCAATATTAATAAAAAACGGAATGGAAAAGTATAAAGAGGGAAGCAAACATCTAAACGGAGGAGCAAACTTTGCCGAATGAAATAACAAATTTAAGGGAGAAAATATTTCATCAAGGAGAAGGGTGAAAGAAGAAAGAAATTGCATCTTTCATTTTGAGGAGCGCGAAACAAAATTCAAAATTATGCAACTTTGTGGAAATCTGGTTTTTGTTATTTCAGACGTGGAAAGTTTATGTTTATCGCTGGACGATATTTGTGCACAGATTGTTTTTTATGAGTCGAAGTGTGCAGAAGGAGGAGAAATTGTTGGTTGGAAGTTCGAGACACTTGCCCGCATCTCTTAGAGGCGAGTTTCCCATTCCTTATCTACTAGCAGACAAAGTAAGATGGACTGCATGAACGTAACTTGCAATCAGGATTCTCATACCAACACTGAAACATAACGCAAGGAACTTGAACAAGAAATAGATCTGCGGGTTGCGAATTTCGAGAGAGAGAGAGACTTACTGTTGGAATATTGTCTCGGCAAGTAAATAATTACTTGATTAGGAGAAAATGTTTCACTTTTGAGGTTGACCTCTTTATGGTAAAGTAAGATATCAATGTTGAAGTATTTCTTCCATTGTTAAAGCTTTCGTATAGATAAGAACACTGATGGAATTGAATAAATAGGTTAATTTGATTAACTGATTCTAATGAAATCGATAACATTGACAACGACCTGTCATCACGAATCGTCAGTCTTGCTTAAGTGCTTGAACAGTGAACATCAAATATTCTAAAATTTTTTTTTTACAATAATTTTGCTTTAATGAAATTCTGAGCTATATAAATTGATGCCGTTCGTTTAGTAACGTAATTCGGAAATCATCTAAACCATTTGAGTACAAACGGTTCATAGGGAAAATACTGATATTTGATTTTCTGTCTTTGAAATAATCGTGTGCATTTGATTAACTGATTCTAATGAAATCGATAACATTGACGACGACGTGTTGACTACATATTTGCGATTATCAGTAAATCTTGAATTGGAGTTTATCAATTAAATGGTGATTTCGATAAAATCTATCATGAAGAAGCAATATAATTGCCCTGCAGTGATTTTGTCGGGGTGTAAATTTACTCTTCTTAAAGGACCTCCTCGAGTTGTTAAATCCTTAATGCCAGAGCGTACAATATACTGTCGTAAAATCTGTGGATTAGGGAATGCAGATCCTGTAATGGCTCTTTTACAATGGCTCCTAGTGCCCTATATACGAATTCCCAGCGAATCCCTTTGGATCTTGAGAAGACAAATTATACCAGTCGTGAAATATAGTTACAGTAACCATTTTGATGACTACGATGTACAATTATTCATAAACTAATAGATAATGTCATCCAGTTGCAAATATCTAATAATACTAATATTGGAATTATTTGCGACTTAATAATAAAGGCAAATGAGTTACAGCAAAAGTGTTTTTGCAGTTAGCAACATGAGAAATTAATTAAAATTTTATTTATCCATTATCTGAAGGTGCAAGGGAAGTTTCGGGCAGCGTCAGCGGATGGGGCCAAACGAGATTTGGAGCTGGCTCAACTCAAATGAATGAGAGGTGGGGGCTTAATTGAGAATACGATCTGGAGCACGAAAATAATTGGTTTCCTCTAGTCCACGTTCCGGTATCTAACTACCGTTTAACCTAGACCGACCGTTTATCGAACTTGAGCCTCTTGTTTGTCTTGCGGTGAATGTCAAAAGGGAGAAAAACGAAAGAGAGAGATAGAGGGAGCTGAAAAAATCCATTGGAAATTGTTACCAGTACATGTACATCTGTCTGAAACGCGTTCGTGTATAGGGAACGTATTCGGGTATTAGTAGTTCGATTCGAATCGAATTGCCCGCGGAAGTTATTAAGGAACGTTCCGCCTCGTCGAGTTTGTCACAACTAATCTCTCCAATTTCCCAGCCCGAAGGCGTTTTATTTCGAAACGCCGTCGCTGCTACAACCGTTCATATCGACGTGATCCTCGCTACTGCAATGCAATTTCGATTTCAGATAGAACTCTCTTCCACAGAATTGAATAAAGTGACGAATTATCGGATTGCCACATTTTCTGCCACAATTTTTTTTCTCCTCCCGAAGAAAAGAGTCGTCTGTCATTCCGTGTTATTGTTTATAAACCTGTATAACTGTTCTGGAAAATTTCTCTACGAGGGGAAAATTTTACAAAATCAATAATTTAACAACCATTGTTGGTAATTGATGATAATTTGAATAAAATCAACAAGAAGAAATTACACAGAAGATGCTGCAGTCTTTAAGGGTAAAATTTTGAGTTGTTATTTATTGACAATAACGATTAAGGTTTATCGCTTGGATTAGTCGACCAACGTAACTTGCAATTGTGGATCGTCAGTCTTGCTTAGGTGCTTGAACAGTGAACATCAATTATTCTAAAATTTTTTTTTACAATAATTTTGCTTTAATGAAATTCTGAGCTATATAAATTAAGTCTGTTTAGTAATTTTATTCAAAAATTAACTCAGCCAATTGTTCGGTTCGGTTTAAATTTTGATCTGTTATTGACTGTCGATAACGATTACAGATTAAGAAAATTGTAGTTCATTTATCGCTCGTAGCGTTGCAGTCGGTACTGGGTCGACCAACGAAACCTGTCATCACGAATCGTCAGTCTTGCTTAGATGCTTGAACAGTGAACATCAATTATTCTAAATATTTTTTTTTACAATAATTTTGCTTTAATGAAATTCTGAGCTATATAAATTGATGCCGTTCGTTTAGTAATGTAATTAGGAAATCATCTAAACCATTTGAGTACAAACGGTTCATAGGTAAAATACTGATATTTGATTTTCTGTCTTTGAAATAATCGTGTGCATTGAAACAGTAATGGAATATTTCTTCGAGACATGTAACTAAAAATTAGAAGCCGCTATTTGTAGCAGGGTTTTGAAAGGAAACATATGACGAATGGCGATTTGGTAAAGCATTGCTCAGAGGCATAAAAGCGACGGTGCTTGCTTAATCATAGAACTAACTAGTGTCTACCAGGAGTATGGTACGGCTGCTTGATTTGCATCTAGAGTGCGAATGGAGTTTGGCAAATGGCTGTACGACAGCCCGTGCATCTGCATACGATTATGCGGTTGTGTGTTAGCCTAAGCATCTCCACATTGCATTCGCCATTCCAGCTAGTGTGCAACGTCAGCCATGATCGTTTTCGTCCCTTTTGCCAGTGTGGTCCAAATTTCAAGTAACTCCACTACTCCTCCGTTCTCACAGAATGTGCAATCGATAAATTCCTAGGAAGTTAATGCCGCTCAATATTTCTTGGCCGCGCCCCGCGAAATAGCTTGCAGATGGTATTTTTCTTGGCGTTCCATACATCGTTTCGTATCTACATATTATGCAACCCTCGAACAGCATTCGTCTTCCAAGGGAAGGCAACTGCCATGCGAGTCTCGAGAAATTCTTTCCATTCGTTTTCCGCACAAGTTCGACACCTTCGATTCTACCTTTGGAATTTTCAAATTCCGTTAGTAGAGAGAGAGAGGAAAGGGAAATGGAGTGAGGAATACTGAATCATTTTTTTTCCCTTCTTCCACAGCGGAATATTCCGATTGAACGATTCTATTGTTGAATTGCAAAGGAAGTTACGAGATGCTTGACTGGTGCTTTGTAATGAAGAAATTTTTACTTAACGCTATTGGAAAAGGAATTTTTTATTGAATAAAGTGTTTGAAAAGAATTTTTCTAAATTCACATATAATGTAAGATTTTCCTTTGAACCAAATTTTGGTTTTTAAGTCTAATGATTATTGTTAGGAGTCTTTTCAATTTATTTTTGTTCATTAAACGTTTGATGAAATGAAGAATGCAATGAGGATCTTGGGAGAAACGGGATCGAAATATTTGCACGTAACGTTGAGAAATTTAATAGAAGATTCCGACAATGCCTTGATACTTGTTGGAGAGCCTCAAAGGGACTCGTCCAGTGGCCGCTCACTGCGGTTTCAAGACGGTCTTTTTAGTAAGACGACACATACTCGAAACGTTTGTGCTGCCCGTTAAGAGAGCCTGAAAGCCTCGACATAAGGGAAGGGTCATAGTACTGCTTGTAACGAGGGCACAAGCCACTGGAGCATCAGCCACTGCATTCCAGTGTGCTTTCAGCCAATCTTCGTCTCTGTGTCAAGTGCTACCGTGGCACTTTCGCGAATCCAAAATAACCCCCTTTTACACTTGGCACAATTTTCCAAAAATGGTTCATTTTCCAGATAACAAGAAAGATCTCACTGCACCTGACACTTTATAAAGAAACAAATAAAACATCTTTATTCTTATATCTTTCCATTTTTGGAATATTTTCAACAAACCTTTTAAATTATACCAGTTGGTAAATTTTACAGCATTTTAAATTAAATCTTTTCTAATGACATTTTTCTTTCTGTTTCAGGTATGTACGAAAACTTCTCTTTAACTACTTAGAATATTTTGGGTAAGCAATACTTTTAGTAAAATCATTTGGAATCGTTTTTTGTAAAATCATTCCAAATTCGATAAGGATTGGATGATTTCATGACACACTGCGACACCATAAATATTGCGATAACAGGTGGGGGTGTGTAGACCTTTGGCGAAATCCCAAACAGTTTTAACAGTTTATTGCACTTCACTGCCAAAAATTATTACAAGACAAGACGAATTTCATGCCAAGAGGATTGCCTCAGGTGCTAACGTTTCGCAATTTGAGTCCCTGGACATCTTAAGACAATTTGTGATACAAGACAAAGTTGTTACATTTTATTCTTCTTTCTTTCCTACATTGTTGAGAATATTTCATTATTACTGCGAAAAACATACTTGAAAAAATGTCTCTAATTAAGAAGACAAACCCAAGTTGAGTCACGAGAAAAAAATTCTGTCTTTAAGGAAACCAAAAAATTTTATTAGTCTGCACTGGTTCGACAAACGTAGCTTGCCATTTGCGGATTGTCATTCTTGCTTAGGTGCTCGAACAGTGAACAACAATTATTCTAAAATTTTTTTTTTTACAATAATTTTGCTTTAATGAAATTCTGAGCTATATAAATTGATGCCGTTCGTTTAGTAATGTTATTCGGAAATCATCTAAACAATTTGAGTACAAACGGTTCACAGTCCCTTCTAGAATGTATATCCCATTTAATTTTCACCCGATTAACTCAAAATTTGTAGTCTTTCTTTAGAAATCCAAAATTAAAGAAATTTCCAGAAAAACTTGATTTTTGAAAATTAAAAACCAGTTTTGCCCCTCTTATATAAAAAGAAAAATATAAATTGAATAATTTAATAACGATAATTTTCTATTTCAGTTAAGGTTATATTTTGACTTTATAGAAATAAATTGAAAAATTCAAAACAGACCATTTTTTCCTGATGCAGAATAAATAGAAGCTAAAAATGTTTTAATAGTTAATAATTTTTAATATGGAAATTTTATAATCTAGCGTTGTTGAAATTTCATCAACAGAAACGTACTACTGTTTGGAGAATTTTTACGATTTCATGTTGTAAAAATGAAAGTTTTTTATGATTTACCATGCGCATGTAAATATTTTTCCTGTGACTGTAGTATAAAATATTTTACGATTTATTTTTTATATCGAACTTTTATTTTAATTTAGTGTTTTATGTGAAAATATTAGGAATCTAATGACGTTACTACTTGCAGCGTAATATTAAATATTGTTTAATGATTTCTCAAAAAGAAAATTTTTCTTGTTGGAATAAGATTTTACTAAAAAATTGCAAAGAAAACTAAGTTTGAGTTTTGCAAAAAGAAATGCAATCTTGTTGAAAAATTTTTCCACAATTGAAATATTTTTTTCGCTTTTCCGGACAATTATTGAGTTTGCCTATACTTTATCTGGTCACCCTATCAAGAAAAAACATATTACAGAACTCGAACGTGTCTAGAATAAATTCATGCGCTTCTTTGCAAGATAAATGGGATTTTCTTTCGACATTTACAACCACAACTATTTTGGATTAGGACAGACTTTGGTGATTCCATTACTTAAACAAAGTTTTTTGTAGAGCGGCTTATTTTTTTTCAAGATAATCAACGAAATTATTACTAGCCCTGCGTTTTTATCTTTTCTTGGATTTTTTTCATTGTTTCTTTCACAAAACATGTTGTCAGTATTAGTGCAGTGAAAGAAAAATATTTACCTTCCAAAGTAAATTTTTCACGATAGTTTCCAATCCAATTAAGGACTATCTAAATTAAAAGGTTTTTTTTATGACTAAAAAACAGGTTCTTTTGTGTGTAACGTGTAGAATAAATAAACACAAAGACGAGAGGGCTGAAATGATAATGAAGAGAAAGATAGTTGCAGTTTTCTTTTTTTTCTTCATGAAATTCTTGAGTAAACCTGAGTCATCCCTTCTGCATATTTGAGGTAGTGGTCTGGGACAGAATAGCATGTAGAGTGTGAATATGGAGGTTAGTTTAGCGAATTCCCGAGGTAACCACTATCTCTCCAACTATGCCGATTAGTTTTGTATGTCGATCCATTCGATTGGTACTCCATTTACTTCTTCTTTAGACCTCAAAACTTCTCTTCTACCATTTTCACCCTCTATATATGACAAATAATAAAAAGGTTCGAGTCGATTACCTAATCGAGAATCCGGAAAATTGTATCCAAACCCCTTTGCGACCATTGTCGACAATGACCCAGTTAACTTTAATACTAAAAAAAACTACACATTTTATTGTCACGTCTCTTCATTGGGGTCGATTCTCCTTTCATTTCAATTGCATTTTTCATTTCCTGGAGGAAAATATCTTTTAAAGAATATAAAAATGAATTATTCCTCTCCTCAACAAAAAAAAAAAAATGTTATCGAATTAAATGGGCGAAGGAAAAAATTGTACAAAAGAATTTTTCTATTGAAGACACGTTAATAAAATGAAAGTATTTTTGTCGGGATTTTCGGCTGAATTTTTTATATTGTTTGGATTAATATCTTGATTTAGTAAAATTTCTAACAGGAGGTAAATTCTACTAAACGATTACTGAAATAATACTGCTGTTGATTAATGATTTAATTATATAAACTAAAATTAACCAGGTAAAACTGGTTCTAAAATTTTTTTGAGATATAATTTTGATCTGTTATTGACTGTCGATAACGATACCCGATTAAAATAATTGTAGTTCATTTATCGCTCGTAGCGTTGCAGTCGGCACTGGGTCGACCAACGTAACCTGTCATCACGGATCGTCAGTCTTGCTTAGGTCCTTGAACAGTGAACATCAATTATTAGAAATGGTAATATTTCTAAACAATATTTTGCTTTAATGAAATTCTGAGCTACATAAATTGATGCCGTTCGTTAAGTAATTTAATTCGTCAATCAATTAAACCAGTTGAGTACAAAAGCTATTTAAATTTTTTTCATCACATTTTTTTTATATCTAATCACAAATAATCAACAATAATTTTGTGTTTGAATTATCGAAAATCTGAAGCAATTGAGATTCTTAGCTTTTGTTTCATTTTCTTATTTTATTTCGTGGAGGAAAATATCTTTCAAATATAAAAATAAAATGTATTCCCCCTCTTCAAAAAAAAAGATTATTATCGAATTAAATGGGAGAAGAAAAAAAATTGTACAAAAGAATTTTTCTATTGAATACATGATGATAAAAACAGGAGAGCATTGTTATCGGGATTTTCGGCTGAATTCTATTTTTACTTTTTTTTGTGTATTTCGTTTGCGTTCTGCGATAAAATCTATCGGCGCGTGCTACGTATTATCCCTTCCTTAACGCTGCTATAGCTATACCCTTATGGTATTTTTATAGATGTATTGAAAACACACATAGAACAGTGTTTCCAATCCATTACGGGCAAAACTATTCATGCCAGAATGTATGGAGAAGAGTAAGGACGAAAGGCTTTGATGAGCGACGAGTGTAAACGGGGCGATTAACACTCGTAATAATAGCGCAAACATGACGCCTTTTACTTTCTTTTTTACGTTTTCTATTTTTCCCTCCTTTCAATTTTTATTCAGTCTTTTTAGATGAATACATCAGAAATTCCATTTTCGCTATTGTTTTGAACCTCTTTGTAAATAAACACTTTTGTTCCAGGCATATTTCCAGTAGAAATTTGAACCTCTCTCTGCTTTCATCTTCTCTGTATCCCAATATATATTTCCTAGTGGAATTAAAAAACAAAGGGAAGAAAACTGTTTGTGAAAATAAGTTGATTCTTCACTTCTCCAGAACTATATTGGAAGAATGCTTAATGAAATTTTTCCAGAGTATGAAGCACATAAAAAAACTTCAGAGAATTGAAATCAAACTGAAATATTCCCAAGGGAGTTTTTCTATTTTTAAAAATCCCCTCGTTTTTAAAACAAATTTTTGTAAAGTTTTTTCATTTCAATAACTTGAGGAATTTAATAACCAAAGACAATTTGGTAGAAATTTCTTTCTACTATCAAACTACCAAATTATCTTTAAAAATTTCTAACTAGATTAGATGTTCTGATTTTGAACAATACGAAAAGTGACCAGACAAAATTACAAAATGTTTTTAAGAAAAAGTATTTCGCCGAATGTTTCTAAACTTTAGGGATATATATTTTTATATTCGACATGTAGGAGATACTTTATTTCTTTATTTGAAAAATTTGTCGAAGCAGGCAATCAGGCGCTTTGAGAAAATATTCAAAAAATCAGAGAATTTGCAATAATTTTCGAATTGAATATCAGAGAGCAATATGTTTAGTATTCCTAACCAATTATTGACACTCAACCTAATTCCACGAGATCATGCAAGCTATTATAACCTAGTGGCTTGTAAACATAACCGAAAATTTCTCTGTGACCGTGGTTAACATTAAATATGCGTCTATGTTGCAAACACAAAGACCTACTTAATGTTTGCTATATATACATATATAACCTCATGCGGCAAATTACTCCTGGATGCTTTAAAGCTTCTGTTTGGAAGCTTTTAATGCGATTAGTTTAATCTAAGGCACTATATTATGTGGAACTTCTGGTCTTCATGTTGATCCCAAGATTTAAATTCGATAAAATAGTTGCGAGCTTAGATTATTCCTGAGCTAACTGTATTTTTGATATTTTTTTCCACAGTGCTTCCTTGCCCCCCCTGACTCTTCTCTTTTTCCTCATATGCAACCAGAAATGGACTCGTGTCGAATATTTGTTCAACGAACGTATTGATTCAAAATTCAATACCAGACAAAAATTCCCATGAGAGGAATAAAGTTCACTTTGGTGTGTACGTGCTACGAAAACTTTTTTTCAGTCAGGAAAGTGGTGAACGAAAATGATGATAAAAACATAGTTACAAATTGCAGGCAATGAACGACTATGGATCTTCTCATTTTAAGGTTAGAAAAAAAATTTACTGTGAACTTAGTGAACTGGAGTTTTTGAAGGTCGATGATTGAATCTAGGTCGAATTCTAAGGCTAGAATCCACAGACCTGCCACATTGCGACCCATGGCCTTCCTCAATACAACCAGTAGTTCGGTCTTGTGAACTGCATTGTGGGTGGTTGCGGTTGAGGTAAAGGTCAACTCAAAACACAAAGTATTGATTAGATTTGAAGAAAAATTGGATTTTTCTTTTGTGATAAAATTGTTAGTGAAAATCAATTTATTATACTAGTGAAATTCGAAGGTTGGTGGGTATTAAGAAGTTTCGTCCTATTTTCTACCGGAGCAGTAATGGTATGACTTTACGGGAATCTTTTTAATATTAACTATAATAATCGTTGTAATTATATTACATTTTTAATATTTCCATAAACACATAAATTTACTAAGCCAAAATGTGTACACTCACAGTCCTATAATGGCAAATTCAGTGGTTCGAAAAGAGGAGAAACAACAGTAGCGCCAGTGGCCTTTTGGCGAAGTTTAGAAAGTCTCACTTAATGCGATATCAAAGGGCAGGAAGTGACTACCTCTGTGGTTGATTTATGACTTAATTGTATAACCTAAAACACTAACCAGTTGAAATTGGCACACAAGGTCTTAAAGTTTTTAGGGAAAATTCTGACCTGTTATTGATTATCAATAACGATTTGGAATTAAGGGAATTGTAGTTCAATTATCGCTGGTAGAATTAGTCATCGACACAGGGTACCAATGTAACCTTCCATCACGTATTGTCATTCTTGCTTAGGTGCTCGAACAGTGAACAACAATTATTCTAAAATTTTTTTTTTACAATAATTTTGCTTTAATGAAATTCTGAGCTATATAAATTGATGCCCTTCGATTAGTAATTTAATTCGTAAATCATTTAAACCCTACAAACCCTATTTACAATTTTTTTTGTTCTTTTTAACATTATTTAAAAATTAGGATTCACTGTTTAAATTATATCTCCTGTTTTCAAACTTTTTTTCTCGTGGTGAGAATTTAATTAATATCATAGATTTTTTTTCCCAAAAAAAAGAAGGTGTTTTCAATGAAAAAATAGATGAAAGGAATAAAAAAAAAATTGTAAAGTGGTAATTAGTCGGGAGGGGATCTGTAATTAGGAAGTTCGTTATCGTGAAGGAAACGTGAAAGTGTTGAAATAAGACGACAAGAGGGGAAAAATTAGAAATAAGGAAGGTGAAACGAGTGCTCTTTGAAAACATTTCCTCATGGGTGAGGGGGAAAGTCGCGAGAGCAGATAAGCCCGACGACGACGACGGCGTTATTAAGAAAGGCGTCTTAACTTCGTGACTTCCGGTTTTCTCTTTGCCTTTTCCTGCAGGTTCACCGACGACGATCTCGCGGCTACCTCTACTAGCAGGAAATTGTTTCAATTTTACGAGAGAGAGAAAACCATTGCAATCATACAACTTGAAACTTACACGGAAACACGTATCACTAATAAATATATGACGAAAAAAATAACAAAACTGCCCTTAGGGATTTTTGAAATTTGCGATACTCGGGATATTTTCATTTCATATATATATAGTAAATCCTTTTTAGTCGCGATATGTAATAAAGATATTTGAAATTGGAAAAGAAAATGAAAAGCAGAAATCTATTTCTCTATATATGAGAAATAAAAATTTATTGCTTCGAAATGAATCGATTTTTTGGCCAACTTTTTTTTCCACGCGATTGTAGATTTTTTTTAAAGGAATAAATATTCACTATTTCTATATCACAAAATGATGCACTGCAGTGTTAAATATTCTTTTTGCGTTTTCCGTTTTGCTCTGAGATGCGGTAAAATAAATTATTTCAATCGCGTCCCTATAACTGTCGCAATGATGCTGAATAAATTGGCAGAGTGCGCGAATAATAAATTAAAGTGTATCTTGAATATTTGCAAGACTTGGATAAAATTTTTTGAAATTAATTTATTAAAATTGAAAATTAAAAATACTGATACTAATTGTTGTGAACAATTAGTAAATATATTTTTTACTCTAAAAAAATACTCTCTACTTTTTTTTACGTAAAAATAAAATTTTGTTTGTTAATTAAAAATTATTTTTAGTTTAAAATTAAATGAGGAAACAAGGAAACAAAAAATCGTGCACAATGATTCAAAGGTCAGAGGGAAATATTGCGAAATAGGTAAAAGGTAACGAGATAAATCAATAGGTTAAATCTCTGTATAGCTATGAGATTTATGTCTTATTAATTTTCATTACAAAAGCCATTGTGCATTAAACCGGAATTTAATGAACCTTTTATCCTCGTTACGACAAGAATGTCAAACACCTGGCAATTAATTATATTATCAAAGAATAATTTGCCCTTAAATTTTATTACCTTTAATTCATAATTTACAAAGAAAAAAATGACAATAAAGCCCCTTTGTTTTTACGATCGCTCTCTGGGGGTAGTGGAAAAAAAAGCAAATGCAATAAATAGAAAAAAAAATTTTTTTATACTTTCGAAAAGCTTGAAAACTAGAAGGTTAAAATTTTCCCGGTGCAAGTTGCGAAGGGAATTTCGAGAAAAGTTACAGAATACTATTTTAATTTTGTAAAAAGAGTCGTTCAAGTTGCATAACGTGAACTCTAAAACTGCAAAGATAATGTTCAAAGTTTTACTGCAGAAAACTTTGAAAATAAACTTTGAAATGGCAGTTTTGCACACAAATTTCGCGTGACTTCTATTTTCGTTTTCCTTTAATTTAGGAAAAAAGGAATTATATATTCATATATTTCGATATTTACTTGTTTAAAAGAAAAAGTTTTTTTAATTCAATCTTTTTTTTTCAATAACAATAAAAAAAGTTTATCTTTATTTTTTCTAAAAAAAATTGTCTTTATTTATAGAAATTATTCCATAGAGGGAATTTTATTTAAAAGAAACTTTTTTCTAGAAAAAAATATAAATATGTTATTTTTCAAAAAAGAAAACCTTTTATCAAAGGCGAATGCTTTTATCTCTTGTAGGTAGGAAAAAAAATTTTTATTCAAAAGAAAAATATAATGTATAAAAAAGAAAAATGTTGAAAATTAATATTTTTTCTACAACGTTAATTTATGATTGTAAAATATTTATAACAAAAAAAACATTATTCTCTTTCAATGCGTTTGTAATTTAACAACAGAAAATGGAATGTATTAAACAATAACTTCTCAGATTTAATAACGGACTTTATTACACGAGACAAGAAAGAAGGTCTCATAAAAAAAAGTAAACACTCACCTCCGTTGACATTTTTGAAAGTAAACTTTGTCTATTTCTCCCTTCGCATTGCATTTCCGGTGTTGCCTGAGTTAAGTCTATATATTTTCTCTTTAAAAATCGTGTACTTTACTCAATAAAACTGAAAAATAACCATTTCAAGTCACCAAATGGAAACAAGAAAAAGTAATTTCACTTTTTATTGTGGCAGTAAATTCATTTTAAAGCAAGTAAATAGTATTAAAGCTGAGACAGTAAATGTCTTGACCTACAATTGGGAACAGTAAGCAAAATTTTTGGCGTAGAGTCAACGGATGGAGGGCCTAGTGTTAAATTTTTTCTCCTGAATTTTCATTCAATTAAAAAATTTTTTTTAAAGGGAACATTTTTATTTCTTTATTATTTGTATTAATTTCTGTAGCTCAGAATTTCATTAAAGCAAAATATTGTTTAGAAATATTACTATTTCTAATAATTGATGTTCACTGTTCAAGCACCTAAGCGAGAATGACAATCCGCGATGGCAAGTAACGTTGGTCGCCCACTTCTGACTGCAGCGCTACGAGCGATAAGTGAACTACAATTTTCTTAATCTGTGATCGTTATCGACAGTCAATAACATATCAGAATTATACCTTAAAAGAGTTTTATTCTATTTTCTGTAAATTAATTCACAACACTATTGAATGATAAAATGTTAAAAAGTTTTTTAAAAAAGATTTTCCATTTAATGAGAGAAAAAGTTAGGAATTATCAAAATAAAGTTGTCGAGATTTAAAGAGCCGGAACAAATGGCTAAAAGACGGACAAACGACGTATTCGGTTAAGCTGCTCGAATGTTCGGAAACAAGTATTTCTTTTCTTCTCTTTTTTTTTTACTTCGGTTGGCGTTAGCTAAAAACTTTTCCTCGACCAGTTTACTCTTGTAGCGGAGTCAAACTTGAATTTCCAAAACTCTTGGGACTGACGGGAGGATTGAAGGGCTACAGGGAACGAAGGTCCAACTTGCGATAAATAGACTTTACCTCTGCCAGAGTTTTACTGTAGGAGAAAAAAATAAATAAAGAGAAGAAAAAAAAAGACAAAAACAAGTAAAGTCTAAACCTTCTCGTACTAAAAATCTACTCAGACACGATCCTGAAAATTCATTCGACCAATTTTCCCCTCCTTTCGTGTTTCGACTTTTAAAAAGATGACCTAGATTATAAAAATTGTAGGAATTTTTTTTCACACTATTTATTTATCATATTAATTTTTAAACTATTGTAAGATAATTATTTTCCCAAAAAATAACAAGGAAGAGGAAAATTATACATTATGTATACTATTTTTGTGTACAAACTGTCAGTTAGGATTTAGAGATTCAATAAGATTTGCAAAATCCCTTTAAGTTTGAGAATTCGCGACATTCAAATCCTTAATAAGAAGAACATTAATTCCGCTCTCATTAACTATAATACTCGTTCTACTTCTCACGTATATTTTTACCGGAAAACATAAAAGATGAAATCACGATCTTCCACTTGAGTTATCTCTCGGATTGTAGGAAAAAAACAAAAAAAAATTATAAAATAAAGACGAAGGAGAGCAAAAGATAGATATGCATGTATAAAGAAAATTGTGAATTTTAAAAGCTGTCTAACTGTCTAAAAGCGGAAAAAAAAGAAGGTCAGAGAAATCCCAAAGAAGGTAAATTGCTTAAAAAATTTCTTTTTAAACACCCTTTTAACATTGGTTGAATCATAATGGATCTAAAAATCGTGTATAGTAAAATTTTAATGCTTTTTCTGTCATTGTCATTATGGCTATAGATTTCTCTCATATATGCGGGCAAAATAAAAAGAAGAAAAAAAGTTGTCCCTCAGTAAAGAAAGCGTTCTTTCAAAACGAAACTATTCTTTTCGAATAAAAGCTTTTTTCAAACGATTTAAACATTTATTCAAGAAGGGGAATTTTTAACCAATACGTTTTTTTATGTAAATTAGTTTCGCGAAATTAGATCAAAAATTATTTTAATAAAAAACAAAACGTATTTTCTGATTTCTTTTTCAAAATATTCGTAAATTTGTAGATTCTAATTTTTTTTTGTTTAATGATATTGCCAGAAAATGTCTTTTAAGAACTGCAAAAATACCTTTATGTACCCTAATTTCGTATTTTCAAAATACTTTCAAGAATTTCGACTTTTTTCATATTCACTTTTCACATTGAATATATAGAATGAAGGGATATTTTTCTACTCTATTGAGAAAATTTGTCCCTTTCAAAAAAGGGTCTTTCTAATCACACCGATGAAATGAGGAAAGAAAAAAAAGAAGACCTCGCCTGGGGTTACAATATTGTCTTTAAAATTCTTCAAAAAAAAAAAACAAAACAAATGAATAAATCTTGAAAGAAAAAAAATTGTGAGAGATTTTTTTTCAAAGGCAAAGCTTTTCCCCTGGAAGAAGCTCAAGGTCAGCACGACAGAACCAACAAAACGAGAGAGTCTACCTTCTTATCCCCAGGTTTCCAAACTCTCCTATTTCCCTACCACTCTCCTTCTCCGGGGTTCCATATTGATCGACGCCCCCTTAAACCGCACTATCCCCCACTCCTATTTTGCGATGTCTCTGTCTTTCACGCTGGCTCTTCTCCCACTCCTTCTCTCTTTCTCACTCGCACACATTCTCTTCCATCGTTGGGCGATGTTGCCACATTTTCCGTTTTTATGTCATTGCCTTGATGGAGACGCATCTTAAGCCAATTAGTCCACTGAGCTTTTGTACTTCAGTGTTTGAATTTTCCCGCTCTTCCACTGTTATCTTGATTTTCTTAAGAACCTCTTTTTCACGCTCCAGTATAATCACTCAATGTTAAACGATTCAAGATCCTATTTATGTATAAAAACCGTCATTTTCATAATTAATTTTGTTTTATTTTTTCACTAAAATATAAATAAATATTTTCCTATTATATATTATTAGAATAACAAATTTCTACCATGTGAATTTGAATGTTTATATTTATTATAATTGTAAATGTACATGTACTTTCAATTAATTTGCGAAAGTTATAAATTTTCATGTATGAGTTAAAACAATCATTGTATGAAAATTCAATTTCAAATTTTGGTAATTGTAATTACCCCGAATGCAATCTACAAATAATAATCTTCGTGGTCATTCATTAATTTATTTCGCCCGTTTGCAAATTCTACTGGGGAGACTGCAAACGTTAGCAACGCCAGTGGCCACTGGGCGAAGCTGAGAATGTCTCACTAAATGTGCCATTAGATGGCAGGGAGTGTCACAAATACTCTCTACATATTTTGAGTCTTGATTTTTCTCCGCTAATGGCGCAACTCGACACTATCTCCGTCACTCCCAAAAGAACGATGACAGAGATACTTCAGCGAGTTAGAAAGTGAGGTTAAGTTTTACTGTTAACAGCAGCTTGACAAGGGGAAATAAAATTTAAGTAGGGAAAAATATTATTAACGAACTGTAAGGAGAAAATAAAGTACAATATATTATAATATCAGTAAATTGTATTACTGGGTTTAAGTAGATATTAAAAAAATATCTTTGTCGATCCAGAGTGATTCTTCTCCTTGCAATAGTTTTCCCTTCGTTAATCATCGTTTTCTGGGAATAAGTCTGACGAACACGCCTTATACAACGCGTTACGTAAGTTCCTCGACCCCGACGATCATAAATCAAACCATTAGAGGATCAGACACTCCCACACCTGCTTTTTAAATATTCCCTTTCCCTCAACATCTTCGCCCTTATTTTTTAACCCTTCCTTACACTTTTTTAAATCCCCTCCCTCTCCCTACTTTCCCTTCTCGTTATGTCTTCGTTTTTTATTCTCTTTTACATAACAACAGAGAAAAAGTATAATTTAAATGAAGATTTTGGTTTACGTTCATCAAATGCCATGTGCTAACCACGTTGTAGTATTATTCACCTATCGAGTTTTAAAGTAATTTATATAAAGTTTAGATAAATTTACAGAAAATTTTTTTAGTGTTTAAAATTGTGTGGTTTATTGTTATATCGCTAAGGATAAAAGAATTTTGTTCACATGTAAATGCTTTCGAAGTTTCAATTACGAATAACGAATGGTTGTGTATTTCATATAAAAATTTAGTTTCGCGATAAATTATTTTGTTACGCCTACTAAATAATTCAATTAAAGGAAAGTTAACGGTTCGACAAAAAAATTTGGTAGTTCCAAACAAACGGTTTAGTTGCTTCTATATTAAATAAAGAATTTATTAGGGACAACCAAATTTTTGTTGATGGCACCAAACATTTTTCATAGTGTGGTATAAAACTAAATTAAAATTAAATAGTTGATTTTCATTAATTGAGATAATAAAAAAGTATTTTTTTTTCATTGCAATGTCTTAGACCATTGGGGGTGTTTTTTTGCTTTTCGATCTCATTTCTTTTTCCTTCGGTGTCAGCGAACCTATTTTGTGATGTTTCCGCTTTTTACCGGATGGTATGGCCTTAGGGGAGGACGTACAATTTCACCGAAACCGTCAATATCATCAACCATCTTAAATGTTCACATTCACCTTGAATAAGGTCAGAGAGTTAATAATCTAAATTTCTTTTCTTGTAATCCCTATGTCAACGTTAAATAATTGATGAAATTTAGCAAAAAATGGAGAAAATATGTTAGGATATTTGAACCCTTTATTAAATCAAGAGGGGACAATTTTAAATCAATATAAAATATAAATAAAATTACTTCAACATTTTGCAACCATTGTAAAATCAATTTTGGGTTTCTTTCTGTGAAATCTTATTATCTTTCTGTAGTTTTCACAGTAGTTATGATATAAAATATCCGTTCTTCTTTTGCCTAAACTTGTTCTCGTTTATTTCGAGGTCCGCCTATAGTTACATCAAAGCATTTCATGAAGAGGCAGTGCCTTGAAATTTATATCCTTCCAATTTCCTCACGAAAGCCACTGAGGGATTCAAGGAAGGTCGTGTACACATATATATATATATATAAAGGTATCATCTTATGAAAATACGGGTTCATACCTGCTGAAAATATTTAAGTATTCATGATGTGCACTTTTAGGTTCTCTATTGATTAAACAAAATTAAAGAGAAAAATAAAAACATTTTTGCCTTATGCAACCTTTCATTTATCGATTTTTCTCTTAACTGTAAGTATTCATGAGTGATAAATTTTTATAAAAAGTCGCTATAGTTTAAAAAAAAAATTCATAATACACGAGAACGTATCAGAAATTTAATTAAAACCTTTTTTTAAGATTTATTTTTAGTTTCCGATTAATTGACGTTCTACTTGAAATATAAATATAAAATATACATTCGAATATAAATATTCAATAATCTTGTTTTAAATTAAATTTTCATTATTCTCGTCCCTGACATTTTTACCCTAAAAGTGAAACAAATTGAAAACACTTTAACAAAAAGGACTAAAGTTAAAATGTTAAATGTTCGTGTTTTTGTTAAAATGTTTCTTTCGTTTTTGGTATTTCATAAAATGACGACAATGTCACAATTTTGACGCAGTGGATATGAATAAATGGGGGAAAAATACCCTCACAGAGAGATGAAACCATTACAGATGACGCCAGTTTCTATATAGAGAAATGATTTAAGATGAAAGTCAGATGATAAATGACATGAGTTATCTTTTGAAAATTAAAGGTTCTCGGGGTCTATTTTGCGAGGGTATATTAAACGCGAATAGAGTTACGTATGAATGACCTCGCGTTCACGTCTGAGAATAACAGATCGGGATGCCTTTGATTTATGATCCAGGACGACGAGCAGATGACGCATTGCATTCATACCAGTCGGATGTTTGGTAATTCAAAATGGCAGTCTGCTCATGATCGTCCACGATGGGTTTAATACGCCCTCTATCTGCCACTAACAGTCTGAAATGCTCAACATTACAAGGCGCACATTCTCTCCCGTTCCACTTGACAAATTCCTCATTTTATACACGTATGTATAATGGGAATAGTAAGGAGACAATTTTTGCCGCATACAAATATTACAATTCTATTGTTTATTGCGGATTTAATTATTTTTTTTATAATTTTATCTCAAATTTATCAAGGTAATTGATATACAAGGTCTTAAATATTTCAAGGGGAAAATTCTGATCTGTTATTGACTGTCGATAACGATTACAGATGGAGAAAATTGTAGTTCACTTATCGCTCGTAGCGCTGCAGTCGGAAGGGGGTCGACCAACGTAACTTGCCATCACGGATTGTCATTCTCGCTTAGGAGCTTGAACAGTGAACATCAATTATTAGAAATGGTAATATTTCTAAACAAAATTTTGCTTTAATGAAATTCTGAGCTAAATAAATTAAGTTCGTTCGTTTATTTAATTTAAAAATAATCGTTGTCTCATTGAGTTGGAATAATTCTTCTAGTTTAAAAAATATGTTGAGAAATAATTTCACTTGCTACTCCATTACAATCAATGAACGTAGAGTTAATTTAAAAGGATACGAGTAGTGCAACCTTTTTGGAGTGTCTGCTTCCCTTATCTAATGGCCTTCCATTAGATTAGGAGACTTCGAAAATAAAGTTGCTTTTCTCAGAATTATACCATTGAAATGAGACTTTTACGTGGCTTATGAATTATTTAGCGATGCTTACCTTGCAAAAAGCGCGCTTCTTAATTTCGAAAGGTGTACAAAGCATAATTTATGACCAGAAGTTAATTAACTTCCGACTTGTCGCGCTTTGAACTCTTTAAAGAACCGAGCGTCTTTTTGATCAAGAGACTTTGGTGATTTTCGCGACCCAGTTTGGGATTTAATCACGGGAATACACACACACACACACAGGGGCTCAAAATGGGAGGTTATGCGATTCGAGTACCCCGCCCAATTTCATTAAGAAGGCCGTTGTCCCGCCTCGAGTTGAAATCGAATTTCTCGAACACAACTAGTGTCGTAACTCCTCGCTGTTGGCTTAGATGGATAACGGTGCTTATCGCGCTCTCCACTTTTAGAGGGGAATGTTAGTGCTTTAAAAAGTAGTTTGCATCTAAATTCGTATCCCGCAGATAGAGGGGACAGTGAGCGCGGGAAACTTTAAGAAATAAGAAACAGGTGAGATATACGTTCGTGTATATTTAAGTCCACTTCTTAGGGAATGGAAAATTATACGTTTGAGAAAGAAACTAAGGGAAACTAAGCTGTTTAGCATCAATTATTGTCAGGGAAATTTTTTTTCCTTTCAACAAAAAAATTGCAAATTAAAAATATAATTAGCGATTGCAATGCGAAGAAGCGGAAAATTTTAAATCCCACGAGAGTAGTCAATCACAGTCGGCAGATGTAGGGAGTTTTGATCTTATAACCTCGAGGGAGTGAAGCTTGGTACATTGCGGGTTATTAGCCAATTTTAGCCGGAGACGAGAGTTGGGAGTTTCAACTTCCGGTCACTGATTATGGTTCTGCGAACGATTCCTTATCTCCCCGCGGAATAAGGAATGGCCAATTTCGTCTGTCTGATCTTTGAGCACGCGACAAACGAATTAGGAATGTTCATTATATAGAAATCCGTAATTTGTGTTCCATTAATATAGAAAATCTAAGTTTAGATTATATGATGCCAGGCGAAAACGGAGTTTCGTATTAGATTTGTTTTCTTTTTTCATCCTAACATTAAACACGTTAAACTACTGGTTTAAAAAATTTTTTAAAGCGCTAATTTTTTTTGACATTAACTATTTTTTAGTGAATTTCTGAACTATGTAAATTAATAATTTTAGTAATCTGAGTTTCGTATTAGAGTTATTTTCCTTTTCTAATTGCCCCCTTTTGATTGATTGAATAAATTATGATTAAAAAAAGAATCTGATTATAGAATCTCAAAGTGTTTCTTCTTTCAATTTGGAAATTACTTCCATTCAGTTTGCTATCATCTGGAAAATAATGTCGCTTTGTAAAATTCATCCTATTACGTATAAAGGGATAATCCAGTTAAGACCGTAAAATGAATATAATGCGAGTGGTAGTTTTTCTTTGAAATGGGGTTATTTGGCGTTTTTTTTTGTTAAAAAAAATTGGTTTTGTAATAGAATTTTTCCTAATTGAGATATTTTACATGATAAAGTATTTGCAGGTTGACAATAGACTTGGTCTTTTTTTGTCAAGGAATGATTAATGATTTTTTCTTAATGTGTATAAATATATATATATAAACTTTTTTCTAATAATGGACGCACGACAAATTCCCATTTGTGGTTGCAACGATCACAATCTCCGGTCTTTTTCCCAAACTCTCTCCTTCCCGAAGCCGATATCCGCAATCTCTGGAGGAAATTAGTATCTCCTTCTTTTCTCCCACTCCATGCGCCACTCTAGCCGTTTTCTCTGGATACAAACACACACATATATATATATATATATATATAGCGTCTCTAACTACGTTCCACCAGCCACCTAGCGGCTTAACGAGTTTTCAAATTTTCTCCTCGTTTCTGAAATCTTTCTCTTTCTCACGCTCTACGCCTCACGTTAACGAGGAAAAACAAAAAGGTCGAGATATCTTCAAGAGGAGGATTAAAATCGAATCCCTCTGTTCGACCGACGTCTTTAGCTGCCAGAAGAAAAGAAAGAATCTCATTTTATTTTATCGAAAGAGCTGACTCCTTGGAGTTCAATCTCAGAAATAATTAAAGGGTTAGGGCATTAATTAGTGATTCTTTGTACGTGACTTGCGGGGAAAAAAAAGTTTATCGTTTCCGGCATTGTAGAATGAAATTTATTTTTATAATAAGAAGAAGGTTAGAAAATCCGTTGGGGATTATTGCGACGGGTTTGGTAAATCGGCTCACTACTGTACCGACGATCAAGTGACAATTACCGACTATTGATGTGTTATTTAAATTCCCAATAACTCACTGTAAATAGAGGTCGCTTATAAGGACGACTATTCATTTGACAGGACACTCATTCTTACTTAGGCACTCGAACAGTGAACATCAATTATTTTAAATGGTAATATTTCTTGACAATTTTTCTTTAATGAATTTCTGAGCTATATAAATTAATTTCAATCCTCGAATCACTTTTGAATTATTATAAATTAACAAGTTGTTATTTAAATTTTTCCTCGTTAAAATATTCATAAAATTCTTTCACCGCGCATTAAGGATTTAATATAAAGTTAATATTACAATTTTCTCATTTTATTTTGCAAGTAACGTCAATGTTACTAAAAGCCGAGTAAAATAATAAATATCCGCTAATTTTTACCTCCTGGTTAATTTGAAATTTTTATCAACTTGAGAAAGCAAATAAGCATCAAAAAGTATCAAATGCCTTAATTACAAGCAGAAAGAAACTTTCCAAAAAAACGAAAATAAATTGTGGTAGTTAGGAAGCTTTTGAATTGGCGCAAAGTTTAACGAAAATGAGAAATTACGATCTCGAAAGAACGTGAGACAGAAAAAACAGTGTTTCAGCTTTATGAAAAGATAACGTAACTCGTTTTTTTTTTTGTTGATAGCTAACTTGTCTTTGAAAGAAAAGACATTTACTATGGGTCTCATCCAGACTTAGACAGCAACGGTTGGAAAAGTAACAGCGAACCAAAGATAAAGGCGCCATTGTTTGACACAGTTCTTTAACAAAGAACGTATACTCGATTATTTTCTGTCCCATGATGGAGTCACTTTGTTCCTTTTGTTTGTTTTCAAAGACCAACAGGATCCGATCCAAAGGTGGTAAATGCGTTCGTTTTCCTTTCACGAGTAACATTTACTTGGCGAACCTGGTGGAAAAACATTATCTTTGTTTTTAAGGTTATTTTTCCTTCAAGGATGATTAAATACATTGTGATGGGAAATTCTTTTTTCTCTTTTTTACAACAAAAAGATGAGAGTTTGGATAAATATTTTACTGAGGAGAAGATAAGAAATTCTTTTACACTAATGCTGAATGAAGAAGCGGATGGTAAATAAGAAGAGAGGGTGGAATTTGATATCAGAGGAATTGGAATTTGGCAAAGTTTTAACAGCCCTACTGTTGTAATTATCTAACACTTAACTTAGAAAGTTTCAACTTCGACTTAATTAATACAACTTAGTTAACAAAATGGTCTACCAAGTCGTTAAAAGGTTAAATTAATACTTGGAAGATAGTTGTCTTAATCCACTTTTCGGTGAGTTGCCAAAGTAGCTAAATTAGTTCTTGTAGATATTGCAAATTGTCTCTCACGCCCAAGGCTCGACCTATTCGTCTTGTTTAGGTCAGTCCATGTCACGAGAAGTCGTTAACGTCTCGGACACTAAATTCAGATCGATAAGTCACTGATCCCTTGAGGATCGTGGCTAGGGAGATGTGTATCAATGAGAGCCCCGGAACTAATGAGCCAACGCTCCATAAATGTCTCCTAGCAATTTTCTTTTACATTCTCAACACTTGAGAAGGTATTAGTTTTAAAATACAATTAAATTCTTTATAAACTTTTTCGAAAGAAACATTCCAAAATGATTTAAAAATTTCATTTCAAAAACAGGAACGTTTGAGAAAAAATATTTTCAAAAAAAGAGTTGCCCTTAGTTTCAAAAGCAATTTATGAAATTAAATTTCATGAAAATCCTCCAAGAAATGAGTTTGGATCCGTTTTAAGATTAATGGAAAGAAGAAAAGATAATATTCTCATCTTGAAAACACCCCCGAGAAGATTTCACCTTTTGGTGACATAACTTCAAGGTCTTTTAAATTCTTTAGGATTTCACGAGATTCATTGTCAAAGGATGCGAAAAGTCAAGGACGGGGTAAATTTGTTCTCTCTCGCTTTTCAATATTGCAGGTGTTCAATATCCAAGGTGAACGAATTATTTACCGTTCGTATGGATTTTATTTCGTTTATACCCACCCCCTTAGTTCATAATCTACAATTAATGACATTTTCTTTTGCTATTTCTTTCACATACTGTGAAATATTAATTATTGGATGCCAAAAATAGAATATTTACTGAATCAACAAATTGTTCACTGTATATGAAAAACGGTCACAAATGATTTCGATCACGGAAAGCAAAAACTATGCTTAGGAAAATGGGAAATGATGCAGTCGGTCGACCAATGTAAATTGCCATCGCGGATTGTCATTCTCGCTTAGGTGCTTGAACAGTGAACATCAATTATTCTAAATGGGTAATATTTCTTGTCAATAATTTTGCTTTAATGAAATTCTGAGCTATAAAAAATTATACAGTTGGTTTATTATTTTAATTTGAAAATAATCTGAATCATTGAATGAAATTTTAAATTCTCGTGATGATGAAGACTTGTGGGAAAATTATTATCAAGACGTTGAGATGTAAGGAAATTTTTTTTTATGTAAATTGTTAAAAGTGACGATGTTTTGATTTTTTTTGTCTTGGTTTCTTTACTTTTACTGGCGGTGCATTCGCATGCAAGACGACTCAACAGAAACGATGGTTGGTCATTTGGCGCGGGAAAGACGATTTTTCACAGTCTCAAAAGTCATTCTAGTGAAAATCCCCTTTTTGCCTTCTAGCCAACATAACTTCACTTGGCCTCATCCCTTTATCATAGTCAGAACTATACACGTATATATGAGACAAGTACGCGTCACTGGTTACCTGTCTCTGTCATTCACCTTCTAATGTTCGACCAAGTGAACCAACTTTTCTGACTGCGCAATTCCCTCGAGTGAGTGTAGATGCATACCAAATTCTCCGGAATATTGTTTATGCATGTAAATTCCACCAATATACATTTATATGTGTGTACTGTCTTGTACTTTTCAGAGAGATTTCTCATGATAAAAAAATTAACTTTTCTCCTCTTGTTTCATAAACGTATTTCGGTTCAAGTTTGTCCGACAAAATTTTCTTGCAGAGCATTTCATAAATTGTTGTCTCTTTTCAGATTTATTGCCCCTGATGTTCATCCATAAATCCTGCAATTTGTTTTTAAAATAAGAATAAGGTTAGAAAATCCGTTGGGGGATTATTGCGACGGGTTTGGTAAATCGGCTCACTACTGTACCGACGATCAAGTGACAATTACCGACTATTGATGTGTTATTTAAATCCCCAATAACTCACCATAAAGAGAGGTCGCTTATAAGGGTCGTCTATTCATTTGACAGGACACTCTCATTCTGATGTTCAACCTATGTTGTTGATATTTTTTTGTTGTAAAATAATTTCTAATTCTTGAAATATTTTAATCATTGTTGTGGCAAAACTGCAGAGGAGTAACATGCCATAGCGAATTGTTATTCTTACTTAGGCACTCGAACAGTGAACATCAATTATTTTAAGTGGTAATATTTCTTGACAATAATTTTTCTTTAATGAATTTCTGAGCTATATAAATTTTCCAATGGTTTTAAAAGAGAACTTATAGAAAAGTATTTCTTGGCGTGGAGTAATATTTTTTGAATTTTGAATTTATTATTATTATTATAATTATTAATTTTGGTTAATTTTAAATACAAAATATGGAAATTGTTACTAGTTGATGGTTTACATTTCATTGTGAAAACATTTCCAAACGTTTATTGGGAAGAGAATAAGCGTAAAATTTATGCGCACACGCCCAATGTTGTACAAGATAACTGAAACCATTTTAATAAATTCAAACATTACAATGCAAATTCTCAGGCAAAGTACAATTCCAATAATCGACCATTATGATCTGATGCGGTAGCTTCGTGGTTTTGAAACTACAGACGTGATACGTAATATTACACATATTCTATATTCCCATCACAATCGTGACATGCAAGTGAAGTTTCATAGACGTATCAGTTTGCTTCTCCATTGGGAGAGAGAAAGAGAGAGAGAAATGGTAAAACTTTCTGCGAATCGAGAGTTATCAGTGCGGGTTTCGCTTCTAATGCGAACAGACATAGATATCGAATATCTTCTTCTCTATACTGAAAACACCAATACATAAAGTTGGATCTCTGCAAGGAATAAATTTTCAAAAAATATATCTTTTGTGAAAAGATCTTCGCTCCTTTAGAACGAATTATTATTTAGCATTATTTAGATTTATTACAAACGGAAATTAATGGACCAAAGGAATCCAATTTCTTGCAGTATCGCTGATTATCGTGGAAAGCAATTTTAATTTATTTGGAAAGATCTGTTATTTTTTAATGTCAAAAGAAAAAAGTAATGACGAAAATGATGATCTTAATGTTTTCGTATTGAGACAAACTTGTTGGTTTACTCGACACTGCGGTATCTAATTATGATGAATGCATTTTACATGCACGTTTGCACACGTCTGCACATTGGAAGGTCCGGTGACCCTGTGATTCTGACCGGAAACTCGCGTGAGATTCCGGTTTCGTGATTCACGGATGACGAGGCGTGCTTCTGACGCTAATTATAACAAATGCCTTCGAGCGATAATACTCGCTTTGGGTGCGCCCTTCGACATCTTCTGTTTGTGAATGTTGTTCATGTGCTTGTACAATAAAATAGTGTCCAAAATCATCTAATTAGATCAGTACTTCGATAATCATCATCATCTGAAAAGAATATAAATTGAGCAGTTTTTTGTATTGTCTCATAACAATATCATCCCAAAGGTCATCCTTTGGGATGACCTTCATCAAGAAGGTCAAGAATTACTTGATAAAGAATCAAACAGAAACTTTGACACTGCTAGACCATCGTGGAACGATGATTAATAAATTGAGTAGCCTGCAGGTAATGGTTTCCTACTTTCGCAAATTGTGTCCTTGCCTAACTTTGTTGATGCTGTAATGCGCTAGTGCTGAGCAGATCAGTTTGATATCATCTGGATTATTTTGTGCATACACAGATTATGATTTTAATTTATTACAAACGGAAATTAAAGGGACAATTACCAATTTCTTGATGAAGATTAGATTTGTGTGGAAGGGGATGCACATCAGAGCTAGAGTGCCTCCTAAAGATCGAGGAGAAATTGTCGAAGATGGTGAAGAGTGGAAGGAGGAACTACTTGCGATGAGCATAGACTAGAAGGTGACGAAAGGATTAACAATGATGATCAGTCGCCTAAGATAAGTCGTATACTGACGTGCTGAACAATCTTGACAAGGAAGTTAATCCAGACATTAGTTTCACCAGAGTTGTAGAAGCAGGGCCTACAAGGAAGGAAGATCTCCTCATAAAAATAGAAGGTGGCTATATCAAGGAGCCTTTTCGAATAGAGGTCACCAAATCGGTTGAAAACAGTGAACATCAATTATTCTAAATCGGTAATATTTCTTGACAATAATTTTGCTTTAATGAATTTCTGAGCTATAAAAAATGATACAGTTTGTTTATTACTTTAATTTGCAAGGTAAGGTAAGCTGTCGGTGGATCGAAAATTCACACTTGAGAACCGCAATCCAAGTTGGATTGCTTTATTCAGAATATTCATCCTAACATTAAAAAAAATATGTTTGAAAAATTTGGATCATCATCATAAAACAAAATAAGCATTTTACTATCATTTGGAAATCCAAAAATAATCTACATCATTTGCTTAGAAGTTAAGGTATATCTTTTCTACTATCTGGTTCAAATTGAAACTATTTCACTTTGATCAAACAGAATATTTTCAATACAATATTAGTCAGATGACGAAATTATTTAAATTAGGCATAATTACCTGATGTTTATAAGTTATAGAGAAAATAGAAGATTTTAGATGATGAAATAAAAACGAAAGCGGCTGCAATAGTTTCACAATGTTTGATATCAAACGACATAGAACTTAAATAGACTTTATTAGAGTATATATAAACGCAATTCTGAGAGACGTTACATTAGTAAAGTTCAAATCTACTTAAAAAGTTTCACTCCATGTCTTCATAGTAAAATGAAGTCTATACTTATTTTTACTCTAAGTGCAACATTTATATGTAAATCTATCAGTAACGATGGTATTGATAATTTTTTGCTAATGCTAACTGTTTATAATTAAATACTTAAAAACTTTTATTTTTTATGAATTGTTAAAAACAGTTGTATAATCTCAAAACTATTTTTAAAATGATCAATAAGACTTGTAAAACGGATTTTAGAAAAATTGATGTGTGAATGAAAATTCTCCACTGGTTTGTTGTTGAAATTTTTAGTTTGTTACTTATTGTATCAGTCGCGAGTCGGAAAATAAGTTCAGAACTAGTACCAAGTTGTATTGCTCTCTCTATATATATAGACATGCAAAGGGAACTGGAATATTTTTGCTTCCAAATTTTGTGCACGAAGCCAATATGCTGCCTTTCCGTAAAAGAGAGTAACCCTGAGGGTGCTGCTGAATTTCAATGATTTTTAAAATGCTTCACGAATATCAGTTTCAATTTCATATTGTTATCTGAGATTTTAAATGTGTTTATTATTAAAAACACAGTTTTATGAAGAAAAAAAATTACAGATTCATAGAAAGTTAAAACAATTAAAAAAATTTTTATTTAAAAATATAAAATATTGGTTGATTATTTTGTATTTTTTTATTAAAATTTTAAAGCAGTAAAATATATACATTGCGAGTTAACTTTAAACATAGAATTTGCAAAAAAAAAAAAAAAAATGCGTGCTTAAATCGTTTGCTACAAATGTAAAATTTCTATATTATAACTTCAGGTTTTGTCGATAAATTTAAAAGTGAACTATGTAATTAAAAAAGAAAATTGTAAAAATAGATATTTTAAGCATTAAATTTAGATAAAGATATTTTTTTATATTTAAATTTAAAAACTAGAAAAATTAATATTTTAAGTTAGAAAATTTAGTTCTTTTCTAAATAATTATTCATAACGATTAAAAAAAATGATTAAATATTAAATGTAAATTATTCTTATTTTTTTAACTTTCGTGAAAGAGTGTTACGTCTAAAATGTAACATTTTAGTATAAATATTGCTTAAATTATTAATTTAACAATATATCTTATTATATAATATTTATTAGTTAATAATTGTTGCTAAATTAATTTATAACAATCACATTCCTTAAATGTTAATGTTTAAAATATAATTTTACATAATTTTAATTGATTATACTATATTATCTATTATTTTGCTTTATTGTCTATTGTTTTAGTGTATTTTTTTAATTTTATTAATTGTTATTATTATTATGTCCATTTGTATAATAATTATTAATCATAATTTATTATAAAAAATGTTAAAATTACATATTCAACAATTAATTTCCTAAATAATTAATTGTTTAATATATTATACATTGTTTATAACAATTAACAATACATAATGTTTGAATGTTTATTAATAATTGATGGTTTAACTATTTTAACTCTAGTTATTCATATTATTTGTAATTCTACTAATTTATTGTAATTTTTAATATTTTTATTGTTTATAATAAAAATACTATTGTTTATAAAAATGATATTAATTAATATTAACA
>JUFY01032508.1:0-33951 GCA_001855655.1 Leptopilina clavipes
TATATATATATATATATATATCGGAAGAAAATACTTTCCCTTCTCCTGAAAATTGTTACGTTACAAAACCTATAAAGGTCTTGGCTTTCTGCTAATAAGTGTTATTCTGCACTAACAAGAGACCAAGCGAACAACTTGAAAAACATTGTTCATTTTATCATAGTCTACAGTTTTATAAATAAGTAACGAAAATGGAGCTAAAAGCAGAAAGGGAACCTGCAGCCGAGCAGCTCAATATTTATAAAGACACAGTTAAGGTAAATAGTTTTTAATTTGTAAAAAATAAACCACTGAAATAACAAACAAAAATCATAAATTTCTTTTAAAGGTTACTCCTCTTCTCCTAACTGGAAATGGACAGCCAATTGCAAACAAAAATGATTCTTTAACTGCGGGCAGATTTGGACCGACTCTTTTAGAAGATGCAGTTTTATTAGATGAAATGTCTCACTTTGACAGAGAGAGAATACCTGAACGTGTTGTTCATGCTAAAGGAGCAGGTAATTATAAACAGTAGCTGTAAGTAAGTGAGTAAAGAAATAATGAAAAAACAGATATAAAGTTTAAAAAAGGTAAATATTTTAAAAGAAAACTGTCCTGTATGAATACATAAAATGTTATTTTTCAATTTTGTAAAACTTGTAATAATACTAGACGAATTTAAATAGAAATATTATCTACTTTTGTTCATGCTACTTTACATTTACATACAAGTTATCAATATCATTTCCTATTACTTGACATTTTTTTATCTTTAAACCAATGTCAATTTGCTTTATAAAGCTAAAATAAGAATTTAATATTTTTAAAGTGTACCATTTTATAATACTTTTTCAAAATTGTTAATTTCAGGAGCATTTGGATATTTCGAAGTAACTCATGACATAACAAAGTATACAAAAGCAAAACTCTTTTCTCACATTCTGAAAAGAACGCCAATTGCCGTAAGATTTTCTCAAGTTGGTGGAGAAAGTGGTTCAGCAGACACTGTTAGGTATAAAACATTCCTTTTACTTCCTGTAAATTAGTACGACATTTAATGCAAATATTTCTCATGGTTTATTTATTATAATTATATAACTTGAGATATATAATGGAAAATGAGATTCTTTATCTCGAATCGTTGTACATAAGTATATAATGTGTGAACGTATTACATACAGAGATCCTCGAGGATTTGCTATAAAATTTTATACTGAAGAGGGAATTTGGGATCTTGTTGGCAATAACACTCCTATATTTTTTATCAAGGATCCATTACTTTTCCCAAGTTTCATTCACACTCAGAAAAGAAATCCGGTCACTCATTTAAGGGTTTCTGATTTTTTCTATTTACATTATAAAATTGTTACTTAAGTTGATAACTGTTGATTGGTTTCTATTCATTTATAGGATGCTGATATGTTTTGGGATTTTTTATCACTTCGCCCCGAATCAACACATCAAGTTATGTTCCTTTTCAGTGATCGAGGAATTCCTGATGGTTATCGTCACATGCATGGTTATGGGTCACATACATTTAAACTTATTAATGCAGAAAATGAATTTGTATACTGCAAATTTCACTGCAGGGTAAAAGAAACAACATTTTTATTTCATGTATAGAATTAAAAATCCAACATAGATCAATCTCGTAATTACGCATTGTCTTCTTTAATTTATTTTTTCTATCATAAATAACTTATAAATTATTGTTTACATGGAGACTGATCAGGGAATTAGAAATCTTCCAGTGAACAGAGCAGCTGAAATAAGTGGTACTGATCCTGATTATGCACTTCGAGATCTGTACAATTCAATTGCAAGAAAAGATATTCCAAGCTGGACATTTTCTATACAGATAATGACTCCAGAAGAAGCTCAAGTTTTTAAATGGAATGTCTTTGATGTCACAAAGGTAATTTGTAACAAATCATTTTTATTTTCTCCAATTCTTTGCATATCTATAGTTTATAGTTTAAATAGGTTTGGCCTCAAAAAGATTTTCCTTTGATGCCAGTGGGGAAAATAGTGCTAGACAAAAATCCAGAAAATTATTTTGCTGATGTAGAACAAATAGCATTTAATGTGGCGCACATAGTACCTGGAATAGCGCCAACTCCAGATAAAATGCTTCAGGGTCGTTTGTTTGCTTATGGAGACACTCAAAGACATCGCCTCGGTCCCAATCATCTTCAGCTTCCTGTCAACTGTCCATACAAGGTTTATTTTTCATTATTAATTAAAATAAACTAATTCATAACATATTCCTTTAATTTTGTGTACCTATGATTTTGAAACCAGATATTATCAACAATAAATTACCAACGAGATGGATTTATGACAATTTCTCATCAAGGAGGAGCCCCAAATTATTTCCCAAACAGCTTCAAAGGACCTGTTGAAAATCCTACTGTAAAAGATCCAACATTTCCAATTTCTGGAGAAGTAGATCGCTTTACTCCTGTAAATGAAGATAATTTTGGCCAAGTCACTACATTTTGGAGAGATGTACTAAAACCCAATGAAAAAACACGAACTGTTAATAATTTGGTTGATAGTTTAAGAAGGGCTTCACCCTTTATTATTAAACGAGCAATTTCAAATTTCAATCAAGTCGATGAAGACCTTGGACAAAGATTACTTCAAAGATTGCAAAATGTAGGGACGTCTATTTCATAAGAACGGTTTTCTGCTACTACAATATAGTAATTATTTTATTGTATTTACTATAAAAATTATTATCCTATAAATTATTTAAAAATTATTAATTATGCATCTAGTTTTCTGAATTATTAATTGGTTATAACACTGATCTAAAAGAGCAAGTGATATACTTGCTCTGTGATTACTTGCATTAATCAATTAATTTTTTTTTAATTTTAGGAGATACCAGATTTTCTGTTCAACAAGATAATAAGTTACAATTGTTTTAACTTCCCCATTTTTATAGAATAACCAGGGTATATTTATGTAATTTGAATTAATTTTAATCCTAAAATTATTTATAAATTAAAATTGCTTCTTTAAAAATACCAATTTTTAAAAATTAAAATTGTCGTAAGTTGTGTCTAAAAGTAAAAAATGTAATACGTAATGTAATCCCATAATAAAATTCATGTAATTAAAAATTCAATATTTTTAATTTCTCAATCTTTATAATACATATAGATGGATGACAATAGAGTCAAAAACTTTTTTTTTTATAATAAAATAAAGTTCATAATAAGATATTTTACAAATAAATTTGATCATCTCTTAAGTCAAAAAATGAACGAACATTATTTACAATTATTATTTGTTAACTTTCTAAAGTCAATATACAATCTGTCACAAAAATAAATATCATTCCTAAATATACGTAAGTAAAATTTGATTTCTTGTTTTTTTGACATTTTTTAACGCTAAAATTATTCCTTGCTCAAATTCCATTCATATAATTTTTCTAATTTCATGCACTATTTTTAAGAGAAAATTTGAGCCAACTTGAAGCGCATTTTTAATTCTGCCAAAAATATGAATTATCATTCAAATACATTTGTTTAATAATAATCGAATTAATTTATTAGAAATTCATAGCATATTAGAAAAGAATTAAACTGTTTTAATATTGCTTTAAATACTCGAACCTTCATTGGTGGAAGACTATTTACTTGAATCTTCTGAGTTTGTAGGCGAGGAAAGGTAGAGGACATATTAGAGGGGGGTTCGATACTTGGGGTTCCATCCCCGAACAGTATCACCGATGGAGGTTCGAGTGTATTTTGGTTACAAATTTTTGTATATTGTCAGTCAAATGCGCAAAAAGCATTCAATAGTTTTTTATAAAATATAAAAATTGTGCAATGTGAATTTTACATCAGTTTGTAGATAATTAAATTCAAAATGCTAATTTAAACCAAGATAACAATACCAAAAATTTGTTTACCATGATAATCATACTTGTGTTAACATGAATGGAAAAATATTGCTTTTCGGCATTTTATTGATTGTGCGTGGATGATTTAAGCTTTTTCGGCTTTTAAAATAATTTTTAAATATTCGTATTGTTGATGGCCCTAATACTTATATATAATTATTGCTTTTTTAATTTTACCAACTTCTGGGCACTTCCACATGTAACGCACGAATTTTTTTTACGAAACTCAACTATTTTTACCAAGTTTGAATTTTCATGATACTTAATATTATTATAAATTGACATTTACAACCATAAATGTACTTAATATAAACAGACTCTTCTAAAAGAAACATTAAGAAAGTTTCTTTTGCCTTATTTAACGTAAAACTTATGACAAAAAAAGAAAATAATATTTTTATGATGATGGGAAATTTATATACCTATACCTAGAGGTTTAAAACTTTAAAAGGCGAAAATATTCAAAAAGTGTGATGAAATGACCATGCGTCACAGGTGTAAATGCCTTTATTCTAATTTTTAAAAATTTTCAACTACAATTAATAATAAATATTAAATAAAAATTTGCATGACCTACAATTTGGTTTAAAACCAAAATTTGATTTTTTTCTTCATTTTCCACCTACTTAATGTGTAAATTTTGTCTTAAAAAACAAATATACTTTTAACCAGCGGAAATAGGTTTTACACAATTTAAAGTTTTTATTAATATATTTCGTTTAAAAAAAGAAAAAATATGGAGATCATAAGAAATATTTTTAATTATTAGATAAATAGTTTATACGAATTTAATTTAATATAGGAATAAGACTGGCGTTTATTCAGTTCCGTTTCTAATATATAAAAATTTAGAATTATAATGCAGTTCAAAGAATCTACAGAAATTGACTGTAGTTCATTTAGTACAAAATTATGTTCAACTAAATAAAAGTTTTAGAAAATATGCATTTTAAAAATGATGTAAAGATTTTTTTGTCAAAAATTCGGTTGATGTTCAATTGAACAAAAATTAGAAGAGTTTTAACTTATTTTTAATTTTAAAAATATTCTTCCTGATTTTTGAGATTTTCAACTACACGAAAGTCCTGAGTTTCATTTAGGTAATTGAATACATTAAAGGAAGAAGGATTCATTTGGAAATCTTGAGATCTTAATGTAGGAATCACATTTAAATTTGGTTTCGATTTTCTAATTAATTGAATATTGATTGCATTTTTCAAACCTCAATATATGTGTGATTCTATTGATTCTCTTATTTTTATAAGCCAATTTAATTAGTAGTTTAACATACCTTTGGATATAAAATGTTTCTATTAGGAAATTGTACTATAACGCAGATTCGGCAGATTTTCTTAAGTCAAACCTCGATGATATGGTTTACTCAATGTGGTCCTATTAAATGTTCATCCTTAGAACAAATTTAATATTTTTTTGTAGTAATCTAATTTTTTGTTTAGTTAAAAATTGCCCTCGATTTCATCAATAAATTGTTTCTGAATTCAATTTCTTTCTTAAATAATGACCAACACCGATACAGATACATACTATAGCTCAAAATTGAGTTTCCAATTATTAAATTTTTCTCAGTAATTACAAATATTTAAGTCATTAGTGAAAGACTTGTTTAACTATTTAGAAAAGTAGAACTTACAATATAATATTTTCAGGACATATGATGGGATAGTATAAAGTTACTTTATAGTGAAGATGTCCACTAAATTGTAGAGTGTAATTTTTAATCTGTTTTCAGTTTTGATCATGTGTTACACACATATACACTTATGGCTTTTGAGCTTTTCAGTTTGAGAAAAAAGATGATTAATGACAATTGTAAAAACTGGAGGCAGTAAGACTCTAATTTTCAAGAAACGTATTATTATACATATATACCACACTATACATCTTGACGACTGTATTCATTGTCAAATTGTATGACAAACCATAATGTTCTTCACTTGGATTATTATGTTTATTTTAAAAATACCGTCAATGTCGCAGTTGTCGTTTACTTAAGATCCAGTTTATGTATGGAATCTGGGACAACGACGGTAGTACTAGGCGTAATTACATATTTAAATTCTACTGGAAAGTAAACAAATGAGAAAATAAATTGTGTTCTCTATATTTTAATTTTTAAGTAATATGATTAAAATTAAAGTTTTATAAAACATACTAATGAAAGAACTGTTAATTTTAAAAAATTCGATGTATTTTCTTGGCCGTGCTTATTGAAATTCATTAGTATTCGTTATTTGAGAGAACTCATATTAAATTAATACTTGCTAAAATCATGCATCATTAAAATCAACAATACATAATATTTATTGTATATTCAGATTATTGTTTAGTATCGGGGCTGATCGTTTTTGCTATGTTTACTTTTATGCCTATACTTAAAATTATTTCTAAAATATATACTTCCCTTAATGTTGAATGCGATGAAACTCAAAACAGAAATCTGAATATGGAAGAATATAATCAACACATTGTTTCAGAAGCGGGAGCTGGTTCTTCAGTTTCATTTGGATCAGGTTCATCACTGCTGTCTCGAATCGCTGGCGGTCTGGATAAGGTTTGTTCAATTTCTCTTGTTACGCTTATAGTTGGTGGTGGTGGTCTTCTTGAATCTTCATCTATTGCAGAAACTCGTCGTAATTGACGATGCTCACTTGCTATGAAGAATGGTGTGAAACCAATATCATCCTGATCACGTTCCTCCTCCTCATCATTATTATCATCCCCTTCCATGTATCGTCTATACACATGTAATTTAAATGGAACATTTTATTAAGGATAAAAAATGTTCGAATTGTCAAATACTCTTAAAAATAAAATTGCGAAATATGCCTACCTCTGAATTAGATCTTTCATTTGCTGATAATCACAATCTTCTGCATCTCTTAAATGTTCATTTTCAATTTGCCAAGCAATTTCAGGATTGGACATTCCTGAAATAGATCTTCCTCTACCAGGTGGAGGTGAAATTGGTGGAGATCTTGGAGGACTTAACAATCCACAATAACTTTCAAGTTCGTCAGTAATACTTGTATACTCTGCGCGCATCGCAAGCAAAAGAGATCTAGGATTTGAAGGTTGGATTACAGAATGTCTAGGTTCAGCCCACGTCACTCTTTGTGTTCCTGGAGGTACAAGGTATACCATGTCCTCTGACTCTGAACGCGTTCTACTGTTCTGTCGGCTAGTTCGCTCTCCAGAGTTTTGTCTTGATTCACAAATAGCGGGAATTTCGCTACTAGCTTTCTCTTCTTGAATGCACTTCTTCACATTTAATTTATCATCGATAAGTACTTTATTTTCATTGCTTTCTTCTTGATTTGTTACTGCTTTTGAATCTTGTGCTACTTGATGTTCACCACTAACTGAGGAGTCATTTCTACTAAGATTTTCACGAGAAACATTGACCTCTGGTTGCTTGGAAGCATCATCATCATCATCATCAATTGGTGGAGCCATTTGCATAAATGACGCATCAGTTAGAGATCTTAAAAGTTTCTTTTTTCTCAAAGTAAAACTAGGAAAGTGTGAATGAGAATCGACTTCGGAATATGCTTCTGAACGCTCTGAGACTCTGCGTGAACGGAATTCAACGTCCAGAGCTTGAAGACCGTCATCTGACATATGGGTTGCCATAAATCGATGAATTACTCCAAGGTGTGCCAAAGTTTGTTCATTCAGTTCCTCGAGTTTTCTAATTCGAAATTCCACAGCCTAAAATGTTTATAATTGTTTAAAAATAGTAGTGTTCTAAAATGCTGGAGTCAAGTGTTTATACAATATATAATTTTCTATTCTTTTCTTTGTTTAAATAAAAACAAACCTGAAGGGAAGTGTTTTGACTATTTTCTTTCTTATCGATATCTTCCATTTTTTGCTGCATGTTTTCCACCCGTTCATTCGTTACTTTTACACGTTCTTCTGTTGACATTTGCAACTTGAGTTCTTGTTCACGGAAATATCCTTCAACACAGTCCTCCTCGAAATCATACAAGCGTTCCTTGTCATCAGCCTCGAGAAAGAGTTTCAATCCATTGTCACACGATTCCCCAGAAACCTTTTGACCGTGTGTAATATAACGTATTATATATTTTACTAATAAATACGCATGAGAAACGGCAATGAGAGGAGGCGGCAAAACAGGTTTCTGCTCATACTCCATAACAACAGTGAACCGTTGGAACATCCACACTTGGTGAGATATACCATTTACTTCAATAAATATATTATTAAACACAGCAATGAGCAAATTAATAAGTAATATATTTGCAACCAAAAGATAAATAGCCATTACAAATGGAGTAATCCAACGGCCTGGAAGACAATCGGGCATTCCTGGATCTGCTCCACACTCTGGGTCGATGTGATCCGCATAAACTTCACCGTAAAGCATAAAATATGGCTCCATAAAAACCTTGAAGGACATTAGAACGAAATATCAAATAGTATTAATTATAGAATTTAACATAAACATAAAAAGAATAATGTGAATTAACTACATACATCACGCACAATTCGCCATGTTGGCTCTGTATTTGGCTTAAGTATAGCTTGTCTCGTTACTCCAAAACTCATCAACACTACCAGTAAAAGAACCACGAAATATATCATGTTCTTAATCATTTTACCCATCATTGTTACCAATGGACCTAATTAAACATATTATTTTATTAATAATTACGACTTTTCCACTTTCATCATTCTTCTTTATATGTGTAATAATGTTTGTTACGCTGTTACCAAGATATTTGTTAACGCCCAAAATATTCAACATCCTCAAGTACCAATACATGCAGTCTACACAGTATATAACTCGTCCATTATCGAATGTTGATTTTCTCATGCGAAGAACAAGACCAATCATGAAAAACATAATAGCAGCTGCATCGCATGGATTCCACATATTCCAGGCCCAGACGCTAAATTTATGAGAAAGTGCCACCGGCTCCGAAGTGACGATTTCACGAATTTTTTCACAACCCATAGTAATTACATAAAATATCGAAAAATATTCAGGCCAGGAAGGTTGATCACTCATTCTTACAAGAATCGTATAAGAAAAGAGAACCAAAAATGTCACATAAGCAATCTGTTATAATATAAAGGAAAAAACCCAATTGAAGAATTTCACTCATTATAACAACAAAAATAGGTATAATGGAAGAAACTTACGGCATTTCCCCAGAATTTTGTAATTGGAGCAGTATAAAATTCATAAAGCTTTTTCTTTAAACGAAGAGGTCTACTGCTTTTATTGTCATAGTATTCAGATAGTATCCCATAAGATCTATGATTTCCATCATCAGTATCTGTTAATACTTTGCCATTTTCTTGGACAATTGTCTCTTTTACAACATTTGTACTGTGCTCGTGACTAATTAAAGCCTATAAAATAAATAAATAAATAAATAACAATAATATCATCAAAATTTTTGGCTAATGAGATTCTATGAATGTTAAACAGACAATCACAGACACAAAAATAAAAATATTATTATTCTTCTTCTTCTTATTATTATTATTATTGTGCTAATTATAATTTAATCATTTGTAAAAAAACATACAGTATACACATTAAAAAATATGTATGACAAAATACATGTATGTAGTTATTTATACATTTTAAAAATATTATTTATTTTTTACTATAAGAGGATATATGAATATTTTAATATTATTCGTTATTATATAACCAATATAACTATTAATAATAATCTAGAGGATACTTGAAATAATATAACATTTCATAAATTACAATTATTATATTGATGTTCAAATAACACAGTACATACTGTGTGAATTGATACCTAAATCATACATGTATAGAAAATAAATTAAGTACAGAGAAGACAGTGAGACATTAAAAGAATTGAATGTGCGATAAAGAAAGACGTGACGAACATATTTTTTTCAGACGAGGGATTATTTAATATACCTTTCCGCCCTGCAGACCATTGGGGGCAGTGGTTTTGTAGCGAATGCTCAGGCTTCTGCGTGCGCGCTTCTAAAAAAATAATCAATTCGCATGTTCTCGTGTTTCTTTTACTATTATATCCTCATAAAATAAAATTAATGTTTTATTAAAATAAAACATTGTAATATTTCAAATAGAAACTTCTATTTGAACCCTCTGAAAATATATCTTTTGAGAACATTTGAGAATTGTATTTTTTTTTCTTGAGACATTTAATAGTAAAAAAAAGTGCATACAAAATAAGCGAGCAATATATATATATATATATATATATATATATATCTTTGTTTGTAATATTAGTAAGACTATTAATCTACTAGAAATGAAAATATTGGTATCGTTTTCAAAGTTTAAATATTTTCGATATAATGCATTTGATAAGCCTCACATCTTCGTTTTAACAAAAAGTGTAAATAAATTATTTGAATTTTAAACGATTACCTCAACATCTGGTCCAACTGGCGCTCCATGTTCAGATTCACTGTCCTCATTTTCATCTTCAAGGGCAATGAGATGTTCTTCCTCCGTTTGCGGCATCAACTGCAATTCTTCGCGACTTTTAAATTCCAATCTAGTAATGTAAACAGGGCACATTAAACCCAAAACAACCTGCCAACAAAAAAGAAAAGAAATGTGCAACTTATTCGTATTAGATTAAAAGGAATAAGAGAATAAAAAATAAAAACCTTCAAGTTTGTATTTTTACGAGTACGAAGACCACCCATCCAGAGATCAGCCAATATAATTTGACTACACGGATGAGCTAATAAAGCTCTATGATTTGCCGTTACGGCAAGAGAAAGACAAGTTTGACCTGACCAGTTTTTCAATTCTGACGTAAGAAGCTGCTGCGTTTGATCATCGTCTTGTCGGTAACAAAAATCTAATAATTCAACAGCTACAGAAATAGAATATATAATGAAATGTCATTTTTCCTTGTTGTGCAAATATAAATACCTGCAAAGAGTAAATTGAATTTATACCTATGTTTTCAAACTCCTTGCCATACCCGCGAAGTTCATCGTAGACTTCAGTTTCTAGATCATCCTCAGCAGCTTCATGTGCCATAGCTTTATACAATTTTAAAGCGACTAAGGCCTTTGCTAAAGCTTCTTCGCCATGTTGCCACATAAGTAGCGCCATTTGCTGTCGTTTAGTAAGCACCGCCCAAATAAGCAATTCGTTAAAAGGATAATCAAAAAGAGCAGTATCTTGAGTTGCTGGTAAAGTTTCTGCCAGCAGACTCATTGTTAATCCACCCGACTTTCCTCCAGAGCTAGAAAAAGATCGACTAGTTAAAGCACAACTATTACGATGAGCATGTTGTTGATACCCTCCTGATCGTTTCATTACTCTCGTGTAAAGAATTCGAAACTCCTTTCTCGTGTATTGAGAACGATAAGCACCACCCATGAGTTTATTTATTACAAGACCAATGTCATGAAGAGTATACATATACCCTCGAGGTATGTGTGGTCTGACGTCCCGAAGAATATAACCCAAAGTATTTGACGGACCCTCCTTCTGTAGAAAAAATTGATAGAGAATATTACAAATAATACTTTAGAAAATGTGGAGAATCTTTTTTCACAAAAACCTACTGTATTATACAATTCTTCAAGACGAGGTATGGATAAAAATTTGCGCATTGAAACTCCATTTTCTAAAAGTAATTTGACAAAATCAATCCTGTCATGCTGAAGAGCTTGCATCATAGCTTGTTCTAAAGCACCCGGAGGCCATTTTTGTCCATAAACAAAAATTTCACTGCGAGCGATATCTACTCTATTCCATATTAAGGAAAGAGATAATTGTTCGGCAGGCGATAATTGTTTTGATTTGAATAAGGCTGTCAGTATTGTTTGATCCAATTCTTGAGAACGGTCCTGTGATATCCTAAACACTGTAATCTAATAAAATAAAGGAAAAATAAATAAGAATTTTTAATTTAAATAAAATACAAGTACTTTGTAAATTTTAATAAACAAATTTCTTTACCAAGTTCTTTTTGCGAACACATTGAAGTAACTCTAGATAAAGCTGATTTGCTTGTTCTGCAGAAACCTTGAAAGTTCGTTTTATTGTTTCCAATAAATGTTCTCTCATACTTTCCAGTGGGCCTTCTCCATCTTCCGTCTCTTCTTCTGATGCATATCTATGTAACCACATTTTGTTACTACTTTTTTTCTTTTAAAAAAAACATTTTATATATTTTTTTAAATAAAATTTCATTCTGTGTGTGTGTGTGTGTATACATTATATTTTCATAAATATCTCGAGTCGCATAAGAGCTATAGGGATGAATTTTTTTAAAATTGTAGATCTCATCGGAGGGCATAAAATCAGTAGTTTTTCAATTTAATTCATCAAGTTTAACTATTATTTTTCGTGTTTAAAAAAAAAAGTTTTTTGTTTACATTAATAAAAATGTTCTGAAGCCTATGTCGTTTTTTCCTTAAGTTTGTAAATCTTTTTGAAACGCATCTTTTGACTTATTTTAAACATTCTGCTGCCATGTTAGCCAAAGTTATTAACATTTTAAAAAATGTGACTATTTGTGGTTTTAATGATTAAATTGTCATATAAGTTTTAATATTTTATATCCATTTTATAGACTCTTTAAAGACGTATCGAATGACTTATTTTTGAACTTTGACTTAAAATTAATAAGTTATTGATATTTTAAGAATTCAGAATTTTTCAAAAAACCCATTTTCCGAACATTACGAAAAATTGAACCTCACAATTCTATAACTCGATCTGCGCTCGGACGCACGCGCTAATACCAGTCGGGTATCAGTGAGCGCCTCTGTGGCCTCTGGGCCACTCACTGCTACCCGACTGGTATTAGCGCGTGCGTCCGAGCGCAAATCGAGTTATAGAATTGGGAGGTTCAATTGTAATGTAGTAAAAACATTACTTAGATATTTTAATAAATAATGTATTCGTAACGAAAGAAAATTTCCATAAAGAAGCAAAGTGTTCATGAAATGAACACAAAAATTTCTACTCCAACTTTGTAGCGGTTTTTATTTTATTTTCTTTTTTTTTTTACTATTAATCGTTCAACTCTTACTTGTGCATGAAAGCAATGAGATCGGCTGCTCGACCGGATCCATCGCAAACTACGACAGGAACAGGCGGATCATCTGTTACATATTCCAAAACTGATCTTATAGTATTTGTTCCTCCTTCTATTACTAGTGCAACAACAGGAATACTGCTGTGTGTATCTATAAACCACAAAAAAAGTGTTACAAATTTTATAACATTAAATACATAACATAATTTATTTAGGTAAATGTCTTAATTCAGCTGAAGTTTGAGAAAATTAATAAGAAACAATTACTCACAAGGCTGAAGTTTTAAATTAGATATATATTTTTCAAGTTTTCTTCTTAATATAATTTCAGCTCCGTACCTTCCACCAGTTCCATTATCGACCAGTAGGAAATAAGAATGTCTATTGTTCAAAACTGCATACTTAGACCTGAATTATTATTATTATTTATTACTTTAACAATCCCATATAAATAATTTGTCTCACTTATTATTATTAAACAATAACTGAAGAGTCTAATAATTTACCAAGGAGAAGAAAGCGAATCGTAAGGAATTTCTCTTCCCCGACCAACTAATTCGTGACTCTTTTCCAAAACACCCCAAGGAGCAATTCCAATACTCACTACTCGACCTTGTCTTTGTGCTCTTTCTAATAATAAGGCATCTCCTACTTGCCTCGTCACTCCTTAAATGTGAGAATAATTGAAAATGGACAGCAATAAGCATATTAACAAAAAAATATTTAAAAGGTAAAAAACGCTAATAAATAATACGTCATGAGAACAAACAATAATTACCTGTATTAGTTCCTCCGGTAAATATCCATGCTCCGGTTGTTTTAGCCGCCTTCAATAGTCCTTTACGAAGAACTTTTTTCAAAGTTGGCTGAAGATCAAAATTTGATCTACCACCATGAACGGTAATTAAAAGTTTTGGCAAGCCTAAATTCCATTCACGGCATAATAGTTGAACTATGGGCTCTGGTCGTGTGTCGTGTGCCAATCTAACGTACTAATAAAAATTATATATTTAATATGAAGAATAATTGTAGATATCTAACTTTGTTTAACATGTAAAAATAACATTTATGAGTTTACTTTTGTCATTAATATTTTTCTTTTCTGTTAAAATACAACAAAGTCTAAAGCTCTATTTTAATTTCTATGACTTTATTGCTTATAATTATGTAATATGTACAAGGGTAGAAAGAATAGCTCATTTTAAAAAACTAAAAAGTAATTAATTTCAAATATACTTGTGCTTTTGTTGGATGAGGAAGGCCTTGAAATTCAATAGTGCCATATGCATCTGTTGCTGAAGAACGAGTGTTCTTTCCCGGAGTCCATTGCTCTCGTTCTTGTTCAGTAGCAGTGCTGTTTGAGTAAGTTTGAATATCCGCTCCATTTCCACAATGATGAGTATAAGAATGTCCACAACAGCATCTGAAATCCAGTATAAATCTATACATATATTATATATATATATATATATATAGATAGATACAAAAAATAAAACATACCAATAATACGTAGATTTTATTAAATATTTTTTAATACAAATAAAATTACTTTATTGTTAAAAATATTAAATAGTTACATAAACTTATTTTAATTACCATCTTTTAAACCTACACTGTAAATAAAAACATAGTTTAGCATGTAATAAATAAGTTAATTAAATGAGTAATATTGAAAATTGTATTACGTACAAGTAATACAATTGTAATAAATGTAATTTTTAAGATTACTCTTTATTTTTTCCATGGAAATAATGAAAGTGTAATTGCTTGCAGTAGATGATTTAAATTGAAAGCAATATTTATGAAAAATATAAATAAGAATAAAAATAATAAGTTTTAATAAAATATTTTAAGGAAACATTATCAAAAGCTGAATTTATAAAATTAATACCTGCTAATATGAGAAAAATCTGAAGCTATTATTGAATAAATGATTAAGGAAAATAAATGATGGACAATGAATGATTTACGAGATTAAAAAATACAGAAAAGAACTTGTAAGAAAAAAAATTTAATTGTTTAAGGTTCTATAGTTATTCTGACACTTCATAATAACCATTTCCATTTTAGTTTAATTTTCTTCAATAAATAAATAGCTTTTAATGCCAGTTTGAAAATTTAATGATTTAAAAAAAGTAGCAAGTTATGTCAATTAAACCTCAAATATGTTTGAATGAAATTTGTTCACTTCACCTGGAAGTGGTGATCACGTCGTATTCTGCATTCTTATCTCCCTGTATTTCTTCAAACCTATAAACGTAATGAAGAAAAGAAAAGTAAATCAAATAGAAATGAATGAATAAATGAATCGACATCTGCTTCAACAGTATTTGTCAATTGGTAAAATTATAAAATATTTAAATTAAAATACAAACTATAAAATGATAAAAAATATTTTGTATTTTTAAGTTTCCAATTCTAATAAAGAAATTCTAATAAAGTAAATGTTTAATGAAAGTCATGAAAAATAGAAATGATAATTACGAAATAGTTGCGTAGTGATTTTAAGCAATTGTTACACAAGCTATATATGTTGCAGATTTAAGAAAGAAAATATATGTTTCTTGATAAAAAAAACATATATATTTTTTTAGTAATTTAAATTCTATGTCAACATCAATAAATTAATTCTATTAAAAGTACAGTGCAATAAATGTATTGAAAATTACTCGTGGTTAATTTTGCTACTTTTTAAGAATTATTTGTGTATGTAGTTTCAAGAGTTTTAACTAAAGGTCCAGATTACTTTCTTCGTAACTAGGTTTTCATCCTTAAGTACCCATATTTGGACATTCTTAGGTAATAATTGATAATATGCATGTAATTGCTGACTTAAGTTAAATTATTTATCTATCAAGTGTGTCTCGCCTGAATCTTTAGTTAAAATTCTTGTAATTATAAATTCTGAAAAAGAGACATATTTTAATTATCACTACATTTAGTTTAATATTTCTAATACATAAACTATCAAATATTTGTAGGTACTCAATAATTTAAATGTAATTTGATTAGAAAAGTCAATAACAGTTATGAAATTACAATCATTTACCTGTGCTCATCTTTCGCACTTGGAATAAATTTTGTGCATTCTCTTTTTTGAAAGGTTGCTTCTATCCAACTGCGCTCTGTTGTCTGAAATATTACAAATCATATTAAAAAAATATACAAGAATTTGTCATATTTACATTTTTTTTATTTTAAAAAATGTGCAAAAATATGTTCGATGTGAATAAAAATTCAAATACAACCAATATATTGAATACATTCAACAATAATAATAATAATAATATAAATAATGATTTTATCACTCAGATGTGAAATAATAAAAAGAAAAATAATAATAATAAGCTTGAGTTTAATTAAGCAAGATGCTTATTAACTATCAAAAATTTTATTGCTCTAATTGAAAATGGTCTCATTAAAATGTTTCTTTATTTTCAAAAGAAAAGAAAATTAATGCCAATTAAGTTTATAAATAAATTTTTTTTTATTAAATCAAAGTTGCGAGTATGGGTCACTCAGCACATACTTAATTTTAAAAATTTTGCTTCAAATTGAAGGAGATACTGTTAACTGTTAGATTCATAAATCTGTTTTTCAAGGATAAGCAAAAAAACAGAAATTAAAAAAATATACCTTAATTTTTTTTCGCTTCACTTTTGGAGTATTTGCTCCACATATAATGCTTCCAATTGCCATCTTGACGTGTGTTGACAGATAAGTATGTGCTCACCCTAATTTTAACTAATTTATAAACTAAAAAAAATCGCAATGGAGTTTAGACTCCTTAGACCTTTTTAAAATAAATTTAATTTACTTAATAAATGTAAAAAAAAACTTTACAGTAGTTGTGCATATAATGCTAAATTAAAAAAATACAAATATGTTTACACCAAATGATTGAAATGAATCAAGTAAATCGTCTAAAAATAATTTGTCTACATTGAATTTAATGTATTCCTAAAATTTTTAATGTAGATACATACCGCTCGAATGATTTTCTTCTCAATCATGCCTGTGCATTCAGGAAGATTCAATTCTTATGTTTTACTTTAATATATGTACGGCATAACTATATATATATATGTATGTATACATATATATTTATATGTTAACTATAATTATTACATTTTTATGAGATTTAGAAGCAATCACCCTTCAAAAATTGTATCACCTTCAAGAGATTTACAGCACGTGCATTTAATTATAAACTATTCAACTTATTGACTCCTTTCCACTGTGCTGTATGTAGATGATAAATCAAATTTAATTTTTCAAATGTGTTAGCTTTTACCAGACAGTTACATTTGGATTTAACTGTGAACAATAATAAAAATACAAAAGTTAATTTCAGTATATCTAAAAATTTTAACTAAATAAACTTAATTTTATATTAAATATAGTAAAACATATTTTACATTTCTCAAAATTTTACTGCAATATACTGTCAGTCCAAATGCATATAAATTAAAAAATATATCATAATTATTAGATACCCAATTGTTAGATAAAATCTATTAAATCTTATACATGTTTTATCTAATCTAAGGTACTTTGACTAACCTACATATGATATTTTAAGCACTATATATCTGAATGCGTTATAACCTCTTATACTTAGCAAATTTTAATATGACTTAAAAAAATGTTTTTATACAGTGAAAATGACTTTTAAAGTAAAAAAAATGATGAAAAAACATATTTTATTACATTTTTTAATCATCTGGAAATTTATTTATTTACTATTAAAAAATATATTTTTCTAATTAAAAATGTTTTGGATTAGTCATCTTTATACTATGATAAAAGAAAATCCACTAAAGTAACGTACCTCCTTGTTTTCTTCGATGAAAAAACATATTTTGAGAAAAAAATATTTACAATTGTCACTGATTCTGGAATAAATATTTATCGTTCTTCTTTATTTTAAGGGAATTCTTATTAACACAAACTGCTATGTATACATATGTATTTTTTAACTTTAAAAAAATAAAGACCATAATTCACAAATTCAAGAGCTACATTCTATATTAACACAATACATTGAGATTGAGAGACACAAACGTGTATTAGTCTTATTAGAAGTACCCTTTACTTTATCGTCATCTCTTTCTTGAAAAGTAGGCCACAAACTCCCTTATAACAAAATGGGGGTTTCTATATAGATCACAATAATTTTTTTTGACACTTGATTAGCAGTATTATAATTATATCTTTCTACCAATTTTCAATTATCCTTAAATTAGATGTATATAAAGATAATTAGCGAATTGATGTGCTTTATATTTAAGTCTATGAGTTCAACTGGAAAGTTAATATCCTTAATTTTTATTTTGAATTTAAATATAGCGCATTTACTTTATGATAATTTCCATCATCTAAAGGTACTTGCACAGCTAGGCTGCTGCTTGCGAGGCAGCTTAGCTGCAACAAGAGTAAGGGTGAAATCACATGTAGAAGTAAAAAGTAAAACGTCAACCGGAAATTCATGAGAGCAAGTGAGATAGAAGACAGGCTATCCTTTCTAATCTCATGAATTTCCGGTTGACGTTTCACTTTTTACTTCTCCATGTGATTTCACCCTCAGGGAGAGAAAGTATTTAATCTGAATGCTGCGTTCTACAACAACACAGCAACTGTTTTTTCATCGACACGAACAAAACCCACTGTCAGAATGATGCACAAACTGAAAAAATAGTTGTTGTAGAAGCACCTTAATGGTACTCTCAAGCCCTGAGCAGAATAAAACGCGAACGGGACGCGAGCATGAGATACAAAAAGACAGACGATATTTCTGTCTTTTTCTATCACATGCTTACGTTCACGTTACTGTTTATTCTGCTTTGGGCTTCAAGGCTCGGATGCTGCACAAGGCTGCATCCCATGGCAGCGTTTTGCGTTGCGATTAAAGTTAAGTCTATAATGGAGAGTCCACAATAGGTGCAAAAGACAAGTTTCAAGTACAAGTGCAAGTGCGAACCCATGCTAAATGTATAGGAATCGCACTTGGACTTGATACTTACCTTTTGCTCCTATTATGGACGCTCCATCATAGGAATGGATGCGCATCGATGTACATAGCTATAGTATAGAATAGAATACTATACCTATAGCTATGTACATCGATGCCCACCGATAGTCTATTGTAGACTCAACTTAAGGCATGTTTATTTGTTTAAAGCTGTGTCCACAATAGGCTCTATTTATGTTCAACGGTAAGTGGACAATTCCACCATTTGTCATTTTCACCATTTTTCTATAGTAAATGTTCAGCAGGGCTGGGAAGGTATGGAAAAACTCTAGGATATAGGGAAATCTGGTGAAATCTTAGGGATTTTTTTTGTACCTTCCCAGCCCTGGTGAACATTTACTATAGCAAAATGGTGGAAATGGCCACTTACCAACATAAGGACATAAAAAGAGTTTATTGTGGGCATAACCTAATATTTGTATATTTAACTCATGCCTGTTTAATGTCCTGTCATATTGTTTTACGACTTAATAATGATTTATCAAGTTTCATCAAGAGGCCATTAAAAGAAAACAAACAAATAAGTTTCATTAGTTTCTTTGTTTTCACTTCAAAAATGTGATTTTTATATTAATAATTGTGTCTGTTATTATTTGTGTCCTTTTTTATATCAATTTTCTTCATTGTTGGTGAGTATTTTTTACCAATAATATCTGCAACAACAACAACAATAACACCTCTTTTTAAAAATATAATATTTTCTGGATTCAAAGGCAGCTATTTAATTTTATCAATATATACAAATCCATCTGCTTCTAGTTAAAATTTAAAAAAAACGTAATTGTGTCATTTTAACAATTTGATGTACCATAAGTCTTAAAATTAATAAACATTTATCGTAAAATTATTCATGAAATAAAATGTAGATTCATGTACGCACATTATCTTATACTGTACTATACGAATTGAAAACATTGATATTATAAAAGCCTAGAAAAGAAAGTCAGATTTTTTCTTGATTTAAATTTAATTCACTTTTATGTAGAATAATCTGAGACATTTTTATAATTTTACAATAATGATTTAATAATATGTTTCCAAATTGCAATTAAATTATTAAGATAACGGTTAAAATATTTTATATACTTACATATAGAAACATTAATCATTTTACGTTATTTTTTTATTTTTGAAATCGCATATAAGAATTTATGAAATTAGAAGAAGAACCGTACTTATAATGTTGAATAAAGAATCAGGAAAATATACATTGTAAAAAAAAAATTGTTTGTTGCACTATAAATAAAAGAAGTGCATTCCAATGAAAGAAGATTATTCGGGGGTAGGTGTGTGTGTATGCATGAATATGGTGACACTATTTGATTCATCATTTAGAGAATATTTTCGTCCCTGGAGTAACCTTGTGAATTAAATCGGAGGAATTGCCAAAATCCAAGATGTTTAATATAAATTTCAGGTGAATGATGATTTCATAATATAAATTAATATTAAAATATTGTCATTTTGTATTAATCTATGGATATGCCAATCAGTGTTTGATGATCGAGATTTTTTTATACAATATAAGTTTTTCTTTATTCAGATCGAAAATAAAAAATAGAAATGCCACATGTTTGCTATGCTTATTTAACATTATTAGTTACATTTAATACTGATGACTATTGATATATTTTATTTTACAAAATATTACATTAATATTATTTATTTGATGAATTTGTTTAAGTGATTCTTCATGTGCAACAATTTTCACCAAATGAAATTACAGTTAAGACTATCGATAACAATAATACCATCATCGTTGAAGGTAAACATGAAGAAAAGAAAGATGAACGTGGTTCAGTCTCAAGACAATTTATAAGGAGTTATATTCCTCCTGCGGGACATGATATTGGACATGGCATTCTTACAACTTAATTATATTATGTAAATAGTAATTTAATTCTTAATTAAAAAATATTAAACTTTGACACTTTGAATACATTTTTCTAATTGCCTGCAATCCATTTTGCTAATTACCAACGACATGTATAAAATTTGTAAAATAATTTATATATCCATTTGTTTAATATAAGTCGAATAGAAATTAATTCAGTTTACTTGAGGTGGAAATATTTTGCTTTTTTAAATTAGAGTAAAGATAAGTGTTTAAAATGGCTATATCCTTTAAAATCATCAGAAGGTTATAAACGCCAGGAAAATAAAAAAACGGAAACTGTTACGTATTATCCTATCTTTGATAATCACGTCAAATTGAATGTAACATGATTTTCCACAATAAAAATTTATTTTCCTTTTATAATACTGCGTGCGGTATATCAGTTGACAATGTAGATTATATCTTACTATCCTTCTTTTAACAATAATTGGTTTTATTTATAAATGTATCACTTTTTGTTATTATTGGATAAAAATATATAATTATTTATATGTAGGAGTAAATTATAAAGGTAAGTAAACATTCTTTCTTTTTCTTCTTTTGTCATACATTTGTTTAAGAAAAAATATTAATTTTATTACAAGGTTATAGTAAAAAAAAATTAAAATATATTTGTGACTGTTATATAAAATATAAAATAGATGCTGCGATAACTGACATAGATATTGAATATAGTTGTCAGTTTATCCTATACTTGAACGATAGTTCAGTCACTCACTATCTATGGTCAGACACTGGTCTTTATAATGATTTCTTCGGCTCTCTTTTTCCTTGCTATTACAGTTATACGTAAGTCAATTAAAAAAAAGTTTTTATTATTAAAGAAAAATTTTTAATATTCCTAAATAAAAAAATACATACACTAATAAATATGCAAAATTTCTATAATATAATTTAATAATGTAATAATTTTCCTTTTCATGTTTTCGTTATAGAATATTCGTTTATACTTTTAAATAGAATTTAAAAAAAATTAGAAGATTGCATTTTGTACTAAGAAAAATAGATTTCAGATGAAAAATTTTAATTGAATTATCAAAGTAACTTTATCTTTTTAAAATCAGAAAGTTTAATCGAAAATAATAAGAAATCTTCCGTGATAGTTCATGATACTCTTTGTTACAAATAAAGTACAGTTATTCTTTTAAGAAAATCATTTTCCCTCAGCACAATCTCTTGAAACGCAATATCCATCTTGCAAGGATGTCACAGTAATATATTGAGGTAACATTGTGGAGTTTTTATTTTTTGAAATGTAATTTTGTCCACTAAAAATTAGATAATGATGAATTAAATTTAAGATAATAATAATTTCACTTTCAAGATCTCTTTATTAAATAATTAATGTCGCAAGAAAGTGAAACTCCGCACATTGTGATATTAACTCTTGTAACCGTGTAATTTCTCAGAACACACAATAACAAGCGAATTTCATTAAAAATTCTACTCTTAATCGGGTCGTCTGTACATAATAACACCTATTATATTTACGTAGCACATCATCTTGGTAAAAAAGTTTTTAAAAATATTTTTTGAAAGTTTTCTTGAAAAACTTGCTACATGAAAGAAAATTTTTCTTATTTATTGGACATAAGAATGTGCATTCAAAAAATATAAAGTTTAAAATTTTATTTGTATATCCTTTTTAAGATTTTTGAAATTTTCGTAGTCAGTTCACGTCTCGTAAACCTTGATGGACAGAAATTTTTGTACCCAGACAAATTAAACTCAAGGATTTGTCAAATTCATGTTTACTTCTACAATGTATATGTATATTTTGTAAATCAATAAATTATTTCTACGATTTTATTATTATGTATTTAAAAATATTCTATAATTAAAAAAAATTTAGTTCAATTTTTTTTATATTATTTAAGAAATAAAAATTGGTGTATTTTTCAAATTGCTTATGCCTATATAGTTTAAATTAGTTACATAAGTAACAAAATTTTAATTTATTTACGAGTTATTTATGTAACCATAATTCAAACTATAGGTATATATAATTTTATGAAAAAATTATTTTTTTTTGCTTTCATAATCGATAAATATATAGTTTCCGTGAGATTTTAATTTTTTATTCTATTTGATTTTTAAATAAAATGATCTGATGATGGTGCTAAACCAAGTCATCAATGAAAGAAAAAAATATTCATAATTAAAATAAATTTTTTAAGAATAGACTGTCTTAATGTTTGCATGTAAAATGTATATGAAAGAGATTTAATTTCACAAGGACACTTTTCATAATTGCGCGTGAAGAGCGTACTTAATTTTTATTGCTAATAAAAATAATATGTAAACATTTATGAAATTTAGTTTATAAACTCGTAAGTTGTAATATAGATACTGTTTGTATACTATAAACGGTAATTTTTTAATTACGTCTAGATTATTCCTACCGGGTAATAAAATGATATTGACATTCTTCAAGTTAAAAATGTGACAAGTTTGAAAAGAAGAAAACTAATAGGTCAATAATTAACGTATGGGCGATAATCGCTTCTTTTTTTGCGTCTTTTTTATTATTATTATTATTATTTATATTTGTTATTATATTTTACTGATTGAAATAAACTGGTTGATTTATCCTTTGTAATGTATAAATTTTCTAACTCGACATATATGAAATTTTTCAATATATATTCGTATGTACATATACTTTTAATGATATGGTTAAAATATAACCGATAATTGTATTATATCGTATGGGGAAGCATCGATCAGTTATTTCTATCAATAGTATTTGGTTTAAGTGCAGGATTAATTTCAAGTTAAACTTTACCCAAGTTTCTTTCAAATTTTATCAAAATACTTGTCAAATAATTATTTTCATAAATTAATTAAGCGCTAATTAACATTAATGAATTATTTATCTTGATATTGTAAAAGTTATGTAATCATTAATTCGAGGTTGCAGTCGATAATTTTTATCTTCTAGCAAATAATACACAACAATACTTTTAAAAGTGAAAAGAATTTTTCATCACTCTAAAAAGAAGTATCTCATTTTCTGGTAGGAGAAACGCTTAAAAGCAATATGAGTAAAAGCTCAGATGGTGAAAGACAGACTTCTTTTTTATTTTAATTACATATTTTTTTAGACATTACCAATGGTCATCGAGATTTTGGATATTCTGGAATAAATGGTAAGAAGAATACAATTTCCGATAAAAAATTATACCTAAAAATCATGATTATGTAAATTATCACGATAAATTAATCATGTAACTTCTTTATAGGTCCATCACATTGGGGCAATGATTATCACACATGTGTGGGAAAGCACCAATCTCCAATAAATATTGAAGAACATCAAGTAAGAAATATCAGTTTTCCTCCTTTGAGATTTTCTGGACTCAAAAGTCCACGAGAAACTGAGATTACAAACAACGGACATACTGGTAAAAGTTTCAATTTTTATAATATATGTATATGAAAACAAATTTATACATTGTAAATATTATATTTTATAATTTTATACTACAGTTATGTTGGTCATGAACGCAACGGTTCCAGTTCGCGTTTATGGAGGACCGCTCAGGAATGACGCTTACGTTTTTGAGCAAATGCATTTCCACTGGGGAGAAAATGACGCTGAGGGATCTGAAGATTTAATAAATAATCATTCTTTTGCTATGGAACTTCATGCGGTTTTTTTTAAAGAACAATATAAATCAATGATTGAAGCTATTCATCATATTGATGGGCTTACAGTGCTTGCTTATTTCTTTGAGGTAAGAATGATCAATTTTTTAATTTAAAAATTGTTGTGTTCTCATGTATTATTTCTTTCAGGTTGACGACAAACCAAATTTATCTTATGATCAAATTATTTCAATTTTGCCACATGTAGAAGATTTAGATTCGAAAGATAAATTTACAAATCCTTTACAACTCGAAAATTTTCTTCAACCCAAAAATTTGAATCTACAGAATTATTTCACATATAATGGATCACTTACAACTCCTCCGTGTACTGAAGCTGTCACGTGGATTGATTTCAAAGAAGCTCTTCAATTATCTCATAACCAAGTAATAATTAGTTTTACAAGACCTATCTATAAAGTTGAATTATGCACACGTTAAACTGTGTATAAAGTGTCTTATTATTATTATTATTTATTAGTGTATTAATTCAATATGCAATTATGTTACAAATAACATTTACATATTATTACGACTTTTAGATTGCAGCTTTTCGAAGGATCAAAAGTACTGCAGGTCAAAAATTAACTCATAATTTTCGACCAGTTCAACCTCTAGAAGATAGAATAGTTTATCATAATGTTCCTTCAAGTGATTTCAATAGAATATATTACAATCTTCAGAATAATTTTAATAGTGAACATCATCAGAAACATGTGCATTCGGGTGAATATATTGTTAACGTAAACCAAGTAATTTTTTTCTTGTCCATTACCATTCATTTAAAATTAAAACTAATGTTAATAAAATCTAGCTAATGTTGTTAAAATGTGAAATTATATTTATATTATGATATAAGGATTAATCACGTGTATTTACACGTGTTTTTTTTCAGTAGGGTAACTTTAGCATTGTATAAATTTGAAATCTATTCACATTTTATAACTATCCAACTATCAAAACATCGACTATTTATTATTATTTTCTGCTTAAATGATGAGTTAGAAATTAAAAAAAGATACAATTGGTTTTATACATACTTATATATGTATAACAAAAATTGCTATTTGTAAAATTAAAAATTTACCTATTATAAATTAAATTTAAAAATTATTAAATAAAATTATTGTTGTTTGTTAAAAATTTTTCTTAGTAGGTGTAATTTATTTGAACAATTAAACTTTAGTTTTTGATTATAAAAATTTTAATGTAACAAATTACAATTTTAACAAGTCAAAAATAACAAATAAGTCAATCGAAATCTGTAAACATTCAATTGATTTTCTTACACATTTTTCATCGATTGCTAAGAAAAAAAAAATTTCTTTTAATTTTTAATAATTAAACTTTTAATTAGATACAGTTTAGAAACTATTTCGACACTATTGAAGATATTGTTTACTTATTTTAATGTAATTATAAAATGAAATCAAGTGATTTTTCTTCTTTTACATAGCGAATTTTTTGAGTAATATTCAATATATATATATATATATATATATATATATATACACAACTTATAATTAATTTAAAGGCTACAATAACATTCTGGAAGTTCGAAAAGAAATGCTGAATTAAATTAAATTTGTTTGTGCCAATACATATTACTTTACTTTAACAATTTTTCTAATTCTTTAATTTGATTTTCATACAGTTTATTTTGTTCAGCAGAAACTTCTAGTTTCTTTTCAAGACGTTCAATATAATTTAATACACTTTTGAAAAGCTCTGTCAGTGTTAATTCTGTGTATTTCTTAACCATAATATTCATTTCGCAACCTTTATTTTTTTCCAAGTATTCGTAAAGTAAATTTTTTATGTTATTGTCTTGTGTCTCAAAATTTTTTTTTACAATGTGATCTTTTGTTGCAATATTACCGTACTCCTTCTTTATTTCTTTTGTACTGCTGTTTACGACATTACCATTACACCTGCAAGTTATTAAAATGTAGGTAATAATTTATATGTCATATTAACAATATTTATAAAGCAAGAAATTTACGTACAAGTTGTCCACTTTTTTTTTCATCGTTTTTATATCTACATTTTCCAGAATACTAGTTGTCTCTTGCTCATTAATTTTTAAAGATTCTGATTCACAAGTAATTAATTCCACTTCGTTAATTTTATTTCTGTAAATAATAAAACTGTCTTATTAATAAAATAGGTTTTCTTAAAACAAAAATTTTCAGCTACTTTTATAACGATATTAGAACAAATTTTTGAATAATTGTTATCACAGAAGCTGTCATGCTCTATGCTGAAATAATGTATAAAATAAAAAAATCCCCATAAAATTTTAATTTAACTGAAATATCTGAAATATGATATCTACACTAGAATATAATAGTGGTTTTAAAGTGACTTACACATTAGAAAACTCGATTTGATCAAACGGTATATCTTCAGCATCTATTGTAATATCTGAACCGTTATAATGATGAAAGTCATTTAATTTTAAGTCACAAATGTTATCTTTTAAATAAATTTCTTCATTTCTGAAAACAGCATTAATTGTTTCATTTTTTTTTTTATTTGTAAAGATGTATAACAACTAGTTTTTACGTACCGAATTTGAAAATTAGGTAAGACTTCAACCTTTACTGGTGCTTGAAAATTAATTTCTTTGGAGGATGCAACATATTGAGTGTCTTCTATAGATAACTTCTTTTTTGATTTTACACTCTCAGCGATAAGATTTTCGCTTAAAATTTTTTCATTTAATTTATGAAAGTATTCTTGACTATCATATATTAAAAATGCATAATTATTAAAAAGTAAATTTACATTAAAAATATTATACAACATAAAAGCAACATTACATGCTTTTAATAAATATATAGGTCAAACTTTATTTATAATATTGAAAAAAAATTACCTTCTTAACAAAGAATCAGGATGTTTTAAATTATTTTGAAAATATCTTTTAATGATTCCATTTTCTATTTTGTAGAAATAACAACTGTAAAGCAAAGTTTATAATTTTAATATAAATAAAATACGATAGTAATTATATATTATTAATAAAACTTACTCTTCTTCCTCTTTCTCCTCATCTTCTTCTTTTTTATTACTTATTGAAAACAGTCGTTCTGAACTATTTTCATTTTCTTTAGTACTATTATCAAAATTATTAAAATTTATATTATTTTCAAAAAATATACCGTCCATGTCCTAGTTACAGTTCACTTAAGCTTTACTTTCCGTCCAGTTCTATATTGATGTTAACAATTATAAAAAATTTATTTTTTCAAATCTGTTTACGTAAATTAATTATTCCATTACATGACAATAATAATTTTGTTTTTTAATTAATTTAGATTATTATACAAGAGTAATAAAAAATTGACGGAAACTGGGACAACGACGGTACTAAAAATTTATTATTTTATTTTATTAAATTAATATTTACCTGTGATTTTCTGTAAAGATGCTGGGTACAGCGTCTATGTGTAAGAATCTGTGGACTACCTTATTTACAATTTGACAACAAAATGTACTGTTTTCAAAGTGTTTACTGCATAAATAACTTTTTTTGTCAATTTTTTCTTCTGGAAGTTTCATTGCATTCAACCATTTTTGTCGACGTTCTTTATCACTTGGAATTCTTAAAATAAATTAAAATCTATATAAATGTGATAAATTTATTTAATTGCCTAAAGCTATTACGGATAAAATTTTTTGAGGTTATTTATCCATTTAGACACTTTGCTAAACAATTAATACATTTAATAATAAACGAAAAGTATTTTTTCTGTAAACTTACTTGTGAAATGTAATATCACCATCATTTCTGCTACTGCAGTAAATGCAAACTTTCATCATAATTTAGTGAAAAACTTGATTCATAAAAGAATTAATAAATTATACTATGTTTTTATGGGCAGAATTTCCGTATAGTCATTTTTGCGTGAGGGGAAATCGAGGTGTCTGATAGATAAGGGTGATTCTTAATCTTCTTCTATTGGTTATGGTCTTTTGTTCAGCACTTGGTTTTTCAGTAAGTGATAAGGGTGATGTTGTGATGCATAATTCTGAATTTTTATTTTATTTTTTACAAAGGTTCCCGCAACCGTTTTTCAACGCACAATAAAATACGGTTGCGGAAACTTAGGCTGTTTCCGAATCGGGGTTTTTTTTGCATAATTAGCAAGTATATACTTGAGAAGTATATATTTAACCATCCTCCATCACATGGAGGAGTAAAAAGTAAAACGTCAACCAGAAATTCATAAGTGCAAGTGAGATAAAGGATAGTCTATCCTTTTCACTCTTATAAATTTCCGGTTGACGTTTTACTTTTTACTCCTCCATGTGATTTCACCCTAAGAAAGACACAAATTCAAATATTCTCTTTCTCTTTTACTCCAATTGTCTATCTTTGTTACTTTTATTGCTGCCTGTGCGCTGGCAACCGAGCTGTACACGCTCCTTAAGGCCTTTCTCCAATATACGTTCCTAAAACTCAGCGTTTGTTTTGCGAATGACTGCGTTGCGTTGATTTTAGCATATGTTGCCATAGCAACCTTCGCAAACGCAGTCGCAAGGCAGACTTTTAGAACATATTGGAGAAAGGCCTTTAAGAAATAGTTGTCTGTGTGGACTTAACCTCATGTTGTTATTTAACACATTTCTATGGAAACACATGATACTGGAAAAACATAATTAAACAATTTCAAAATATTTGGCTACCTGCTTTTTGAAAGGGCAAATAATCAACAAAAAAATATTCCAAAATACGATTAAAATATTGAATGTTAATGTGTTCAAATGTGTTATTATCAAACATGCTCAATAAACTGCTGACTGCATGAATTGTAAAGTTGAAAGTTGTTCTTCATAATTATATAAACATCAAAGGTCTAGAAAAATGTAAGTACTATTTCAATTTGTTTGACAGGTATAATAATATAACCTAAAATTTAAAATATCTACAACTGAATTTAGACAATTAGCCAAAAATTGTCTTTATTAAAAAATATTTTACAATTCAATAACAAAACCAATATACAGTTGCTTTTTCTTAAACACACGTTAATTTTATAACTAGATTTATTCAAGTTCAATGTAGAACCTCTTCAAAATTGACATTATTTCTACTGTATTAAAGTATTATTGACAAAGAAGTTGTTAAAATAGTTTAAGAATTATTGATTTGCAACATGAAGTAATAAATTTGATAAATAACCATGTTTAGGATACAGATATTGAAAGGTACTTTGAATGTAGTTTAAAGAAGATCATAAAGAAAAATGATGCTTTAACCTAGTTCAGCTAATACAGAGTCCAGATCTTCTTGTAAAGAAAGGCTTTCCTCCCGTTGTTTTGCTAAATCGTCTTTAAGACGATCGACTTGAGCTTTTAGAAGGTAATTTCCTTTTTTGAGAGCTGCTAGGCGACCCTCGTACTTTTTCGCGTAAACCTAAAACAAATTGTATACATCTAAAAAATATATGTTATACATAAAAATATAAAAGTGTTGGTCATGAAGTATTAAATTATTTGAAAACTGAAATGATTGCATGTGACCGCCTTTCCCTATTTAAAAATTGTATTCCAACCGAACAAGAAATTTAACTGAATATGACTTGTGTACATATTGGCAATACTGATTGCTTTAATTTTAATGTAAATAAGTTTAAGAATAATTGTTTGTAATTCTATTTACCTGTAAACTATTTTTTTGCTTTGATAAAGGAGCATGTGCTTCGTCAGACTTTGCTTCCTCTTCCTCAGATTCTTCAGATTCGGATTCGTCTTCTGAATCAGTTTCCTCTTCTTCTTCGTGCTCTTCTTCTCCATCCCCATCCCCTTCATCATCTTCGGCATCTCCCATTAATTTTGCCATTTTGTCTACTTCTTTTTGCAAACGTTTAAATTTCTTTTTCTCTTCTTTGAGCAATTTATTTTGCTGTTTAATTTGTTCTCTAAGTGCATGTCTCTCTTTTCTTGCATTATCGGACTTGTCCCTGTAAACATTTTATAATACTTAATTATACTATTATAGACTAAAAAAGTGTAAGTCTCTCAGTTTGAATATTTATAATTCAGGAGAAAAAAAATGTTTTTTTATTACTGAAAAATACTATGCGTTATTTGGAATGATGAGTTAAAGAATAACTTTACTTGAAACTTTTAATTTTTGATTGAAGAAGTTTTAATTCCCTCTGAAGTCGTTTTTCTTCTGCGGCTTTTGGGTCTTCTTCTTCATCTGATTCTTCTTCAGTACTCTCTTCTTCTTCTTCTTCTTCTTCCTCATCCTCTTCTTCTTCACTCTCACTAGCGTTTGATTGATTTGATTTGTCAAGACTCTTTTGCGAAGCAATTCTCGCAACATCCTTTGCACTCGGACAACCAGCCAAAGCCATTCCTGAAAATGCGTAGTACCATAACGATTCTTTGCTCTCATCTGCTAATTCTATTATTGTATCATGAGTCTCTTTGTTTTCTTCGCAATATTCTATATAAATATGAAAAGAAAAAGCGCAATCAGCAGAAGCATTAGAATTGTTAATTTGCCTTAGAAAAGTAAAAAAAGTTTTAGTTTTATTGAAGGATGAAATAAAAAAAATAAAAAAGCACCTTAGTAAAATGTTAGTTGATTTAAGAATTTGAATACAATTACCAGCTTTCATGCGCCTTTCTAAAGCAGCGTACATTCTCTTCATGTCTTCTAATTCGTTTTTGGTCTTATCTCTTTCGTCAGAAACACTTGCATATTCCTTTTCCAGTCTTTCAGCATCTTTTCTCGCTTGTTCTGCTTCCTTCTTTAAAGATTCTGACAATTTGGTATCCTGTCGTTTGTGTTCTTGAATACTTTTTTGGGACTTCTCATGCTCCAGTTCAGCTTCGAGATTCAGAATTCTTGCCTGCAGTTTAAATTGGAGAGATTGTAGCTTCGAGGTTTCAGGATTCAAATTAAACGTTTTCTGAAATACCATGAACGATTCTCTCTCTGAATAACCTATAGCTTCATCCCATTATTTATTTCACTGAATAAAATTTACCTGCCTGATCATTATCAATCATAAGGCAACCAGCGAGGTAGTAGCTCCAACATAATAGGATTTAACTTACAGCATGAGATGTTTTTTAAAAAATCTTTAAAAGTATAGGATGATGATTAAACAAAGCAAGCTTAATTTTATATATTTCTAATTAAAAATATGAACTAAATAAATAACTATACTTTCTTTTGTTAGTTTATTTAATTTTTATAATTCAAGTATATGCAAATTTTTGAAGAAAATAATTACTTGAGTAGAAATGATTAAAAAATTAAAGTTTCACATTAAAATGGGATGTGCTAATTGTTAAAGTAAAATAATAATAAATCATATAAACTAATTTTAATATTTTAAAATAGCAGCTGGAATTTTATTTGAAATTCTATTTTTAATTTCAAGTATGTCAAATGTTGTAATTACAAAAAGTAATAAACGGATTGAAAAGGGGATTTCGAGAGTTTTTAAATATGTAGTGACAAGAAAGATTCAACGTAAGAAATCGCATCTCTTGAAATTAGAAAATTTAGAGATTGACAGTCTCACCTGTAATCTTTTATTATCTCTTTCCAAAGCTTCTTTATTTCTTAACTCTAGAGCGAGCATTTGTTTTGTACTTTGAAGATCGTCTCTAACAGCATCAATATCATCCATTTCATCTGGTAAAATTGTTTCTACGGGTTCATCAGCCTTCTTTATTTGCTCCTCTATTGTGAGTTGCCTCCTGAATTTTCTTAAACCTTCTAAATTTGGTCTTGAACGGTCATTTGTTTTGACACTTTTTAGTTGTACGCCCCTCTGAATTTGATGAAGTAGTTGATTGTGTGCGTTTGATTTTTCAGATTCGTAGATAAAGTGCACTGGACCTATAACATCAGCTAGTATAAATTAAATTATAACTATATCTGGAATATTTTAATTAAATAAGCATCGAGTATAATTGTATTGAAATTTTCTTTGAAATTTATGTCATCGTTACCTTTGGGATCAGTTTTAACTTTATCCACTCTTTCAATCAAGGGTGCACTCCTATCATTACATTTGACATGTCTGAGTTTTTTGCCGCTCTCAACCTCTTTCATCATGCATGCCCAGTCAGGTCGTTTTCTCGGCCTAGATTTTAACATTTCTATTGTTTTGTGTTGCTTTTCTGACAATTGTGGTAGATCTTTCAAAATATTCCTTGATGGCGGTGGAGGTGGTGGTCTTGGAGGCGGTGGAGGTGGAATGGCTGCTCTGGATGAACTCTTGGATAACGTAGGTGCACCTAATCGTGAAATAGAAAAAATGTTACATATTTCATTAATGGGCAAAAAATAAACAAGCAAAAAAAATCCATTGTCAATTATTGTTAAATTGTTCCTTAATTATAGTACATTAATTCTGTATAGTTATATAAAACTTTCATGTTAGGAAAAATTTGGGAAAATACTGTTTTCAAAAAGCATGTGAAAGGATGATGTTTTGAAATAATCAGGTACCCAATTAAAATTTAAAGGAAAAAATTACATTTTAATTCTAGTGAAGTTTGATGAATAAATATATTGCATAACGGTTTAAAACTTATATATGTCGTAATAATTATTATTCTTCTTCATTATTTTTCAAAATTTTTTCAAATTTTTTGAAAAATTCTTAATTATTGATTAATAACATGCAGTTGAAAAGAACAGCTTAAATGTTCAAGTTGAATATAAAAGAAAAATCTATTGTAAAATGTATTTTAAAATTTTGTTATTGGAATTAATTGTTATTTCTTTATATAAATGAAATTTGATGAATTTAATTTTTTCTTACCTGTAGCGCTTTCGGTTTTTGATATTGGCAAAACGTCGCCGCGTGATCGAGATCTGTCGACGCGAACTTGTCGTTCAAGTTGTGGTCTCGAAGCTGGTTCCGGTTGTCCATTTTCCTTCGCTTTTGACAGAGCTGGGGGTTGACCTGTATTCTTTTTTTCACTCTTTAGTTGCGAAGGGATGATTGTGATTTTACTATGTTTGCGTGTCTGATCAGCAGGTGGTGTCGCTTCTTCAGGTTTAGATACGTTCTAGAATTAATCGAAATTCCAGTAGCAATTTACAATAGCTTTCTCTTTAGTAAAAAGTTAATTTCTTTGTTCAATTAAAAGAAAGTTGGTTTTATTTGTTTCTCAAATAATTTATGAAAACTGCGCTCGAGTCTCTAATTTCATTTAATACGTTATCTAATGTTAAACCATCCTAGAAAACAATCTATTTTTTTATCTTATTGCTAAAGTATGTTTTTTGTTAATATATTGAATGATAATTATGTTGATACATGAAGTACAACTGGTTAAAAAGCTTAAAGATTTTGAGCTGAATAGAAGTAGGGATACAAGAGAGAGAGAGAGAGAGAGAGAGAGAGAGAGAGAGAGAGAGAGA